>CAUYRT010085993.1:0-10983 GCA_963574885.1 Lepilemur ruficaudatus | reverse complement strand
CCATTCTCACTGGAGATAAGTGATATCTCATTGTGGTTCTAATATAAAGTATCTGTTTTTTTCCAGATACCCTTTTAGCTGGGTATCCAGAAGAGTTTACCTCAATTTGTATTTAGTATTCTGCTTTAAGAGCCTACCCAGTGCTTTCACATCTATATTAATATTTAGCTCTTATTTTTTACTATAGGCCTGAAGTATTAGAAGACTCACCTCTGGTCCCCCAGAAAGGCAGTTTTCAGATTGTTCAGTGCAACTGCAGTGTTCATGAATGTTGTGAATGTCTTGTGCCTCTGCCAACAACCAAACTCAACAACACTCTTCTTATGTATTTGAAAATCTCATCTGGTGGAATAATTTTTCGGTCACCTCTAATGTCAGTTCATCCCATAAATGTCGGTAAGTTGTGCATTAAAATAATAATGGATCTCAACATCAGCCATACGAACAGGTTAAAAATTACTAACAAAAAATTTTCACTGGCTCATTTCACTTTGACCAGTGCTGTAATGTTAGGAAATGTAATACTGGGGGGTATTAAGAACAGCCTAGAATGATTTAGCAGTAATATTTATGTCTGCAATTGTCACTTAAATTCTTTTTTGAAAACAGTTTGGTTTCTTTAAACCAAAGATCTGTCTGATGGATATGTATTGTTTGGTTATCACTTTTTTTGCATCTCAGATAACTAACTTTGAAAATAATTAGAAGCATGTTTCTTACCTGAATTTATTCCTTCAATAACTATTTCTTAGAGATTCATGTGTGTCAGGGACTGTTCTAGGAGCAATAGAAACAGTGGGGAATGGGCAAAGTTCCTACCTCATAGAGCAGGAACAAACAATAGTGGGCAGAGACAAATGATAAAAAAATAAACAAATAAGCAATTTACTGTACAAACCTGATTATAAGGAAACCTCAAATAATAGACAATGCCCCATTTTGCTGGTACAAAGATCCCCCAAATCTCTTTCGATCAACTTAAATATACAGTTACAAATATGAATAATATAGACAAATGTTAACTTAAAATACTTAATTTATTAATTTAGTTTTGTATACATATATTAAATTATAATTTAGCAGTGTTATTATTTTCCACTTACATTTCCTGAAATAATTACATGCAAACTCTTCACATCCATTTTTGCATCATTGATTTTGGTGGCACTAGAGCCACTTTTCCAAATATCTCACACAATTTTCCATACAACTCCATTTCTTTCTAACCGACTTGAGATATAGCACTTTTTGAATCTGTATATGATGTTGTATTTTAACATTAGAACTTTCAAATAATTTATCATCTAGGGATATATTTGTGATCTCTACAACATAGTTATAATGGCATCCAAACAATTCAATCATAAAGTTATAACACATGAAAAAAATTATAATATCTTTATTAAGTATCTTCTCTTTTCAGAACCAATTCTACCTGGTGATTTTTAGTAGCATTTAGAGTCAGCATTGAATTGCATTGTTTTTCAAAATGAAGTAGTTAAGGGAAAGTGCTATGGTAAAAATTTATAAGAACTTGAAAACCTTCTTAATTTTGTCTTTATACAGAGATAATTTTGGGAAAAAATCTTTCCTTATATTGAATAAAAATAATAATATCCAAAATTGTAAGTTCCATGAAAGAAATAAAACAGGTGGTTTATTGATGGAGTGTCAGGAGTGGGGGCTGTGATTTCTGCTGTGTAGCTCAAAGAACTCTTTCAGGACATAACATTTAAGCTGAATGAAGAAGAGATATCGGTGCAAAAATCCAGAGCAAAAGGTGCTCCAAGCAGGAAGAACAGCATTCACAAAATCTGTGAGATGCAATGAACTTGGTAATTTGAGAAACAAAAGAGAAAGCCCTTGTGCTAGGAGTAAATGAAGTATGAGCATATTAGGAGATGAGGTCAGAGTTATCTGGGTCTAGAGTATATCACAGGCCAGGGTTGCAGAGTTTGGCTTTTATTCTAGTAATAATTGCAATGGAAACTTTTGAATCAGGGAAGTGATACGATCAGATGCATGTGCATGTGTTTAAAATTTACCCTGCATTGTGGAGAATGAAATTGATAGGCAAGGGGGTGAAGGATAGTTGAAAGTGTCAAAGGAGCAACTCAGATAGGAGGCTATTGGTATAGTTCAGTTGGTTTAGGGTTGTATCGGTGGAGCAGTAAAAAATTGATTAGATTTAGATCTATTTGGGAGATGCTGCTAACTGGACCGTAGTGTATTGAGTTTTAGGGTGTGAAACACAGAGAAAAATGAAGGATAGCCCTTAGACTTGGACCTGATCATCTGGGTGAATGGTAATACCAGTTACTGAGGTAGTGAAACTCAGGGAGGATAGGTGTGTGTGCAGAAATCAAGAGCTCTACCTGGGACACATCGTATTTGAGATGCCTATTAGAAACCCAAGAGATGTTTAGTAGGCAGTTGGGCCAATGAGTCTAAAGAGGTATATATTTGGGAGTTGTTAGCTTTTAGAGGCTTATGGGATTGTATGAGATCACCCGTTGGAGTTCAGGAAGAGAAAGACTGAAAGGTGAACAGTAAGAATGAAGGAGTACAAGAAGGTATTGTCCTAGAAGCCAAGTAAAAAAAGTATTCCAAGAAGGATGCAATGAACAGCAGTGAGGAATGCTGCTGAGAGGCAGAATGAGATGAATTCGAAGTTGACACTGGATTTGGTAAAGGGTTGTGACCTTAATAAGCGCAGTTTCAATGGGCTGATGAGGGGGAAGATCTGACCAGGGTAGGTTGGTTAGGAAATGGGATGCAATGTGGAGAGTGAGTAATGCCCACGCTTCTGAGGAACGTTGGTCTCAAAGAAGCAGGAAGGCAGGGGTATACCTGGGACTGGGTATTTAGGGGGTCCAGGGTGTATTTTTGGATTTCTAATATTAATGCATATTAGTACTGTCAACCTAAAATGATTTATAGAGACTGACTCTCCAAAACAAAAAGTTTATTCAGGAATAGCAGGGGATTGCAATCCAAGATCCCCGTGACCATGGGAGCATCCAAGGGGCTTGGGATAGAGAGGAAGCTTCTAAAGACAAAAAGGAGAAATCTGCATCGTAAGCTGTTTGGAAACAGCACTGATTGCAGGGGCTTGTTGCAGGAGCTGGCGTTAGCTCATTGGAGAAGACAGCCATTATTAGGCAAGTGTCAAGTGGCTTTTGTGGAATACTGTGGTTTTGAGGAATTCCTTGCATTGTTCCCGTCATAGGCATATGTGCAGGAGAGCTCCTCCTTTATGGCCTCTGGCTCCATTTTGTTAGTGTGGCATTAGTGACTCCATTTTGATACTCACAACTTTCACACTATGCAAATAGGAAATGTGCAATAGTTTGTAAGTTTGTGATTTCACTTCTCCCTGTGGTATTTTTTTTGTTTTATTTTCTTTTTGGTCATGGAAACAAGGTAAATTTCACCTGTTGTTTCTCAGACTTTAATATTTAGCTGTCCCTGCTTTAAAATAACTAAAATTTGTAATATGTCACAGAAAGTAAAACCTCATCAATTTCAACTAAAGGAAAAGAGGAAAACTATGTTCAAATTCCTGAAAATATGGAATGTGTGAAAAATATCTTGTTATTTTATTTATTGAAAATAAAATTCAAATCAGTAAATGTTTCAATGTAATGGTAATTTCTATGTACATGTATAATTCTTAATTGTGAAAATCTGGCAACTATAGAGATATACAAAGAAGAAAATACATCATCTATTTTTTTTTTTTTTTTTTTGAGACAGAGTCTTGCTCTGTTGCGCAGGCCAGAGTACAGTAGCATCATCCTGGCTCACTGCAACCTCAAACTCCTAGGCTCAAACGATCTTCATGCCTCTGCATTCTGAGTAACTGGGACTATGGGTGTGTGCCACCACGCCCACCTATTTTTTTTATGTTAGAGATGGAGTCTTCAGCAATATCATTTTAAGTGGCTTTATAGATTCCCATTATGGTATGAACCTTAATTTATTCAAGTGATACTTAAATATTTTAAAGGTTTTGTTGTATGTTTAAAACTATACATACACATATATAGCCACATACTTGTATACACAAATACACATACATGTACATAAATGTGCACACATGCACTTGAACTCAGAAATCATTTACCAAGTTAAACTTCACATTAAGCTAAGAAACTCCATCCTTCTGGTGACAAGCCAGGGCCTGCTGATGCTGTATTTATGGCATGGGAATATTCATGCTCTGGGTTATTTGAGTAGGTGTGTCCAGACTATTGTGATTTAAAATTAATATATATGCTGAATTTTGGATAGTTCTATGGATTTTCCAAATAGTGTTCTGTGGAATGCTTCCTTGTTACCCACTACAACAGGTGGTGTGGGTAGGGTGGTGGGGAGACTTCAGATGAGTTTGAGAAATGCTGGGTTAAATAAAGTTAAGCAGATTTTTACAGCACAAAATCACATTTAGCAAAAAAATGTCATTTACTGGTTCATAGTCTTTACCATTTAGAGGGAAGGACCTGAAGACACATGGATTGCCATGATAAAGTACAAAAGGTAGACCCAATATTCTAGATTTGTTCTGGTTCAGTAATTAGTCCTTGGGTACAGTCACCTTTCAAGTATTTGAAAGGCAGAATATTACTGAAAATTATTTGATTTTATTTTACCCGGATGTGATTGTCATGAAAATTACTTGACTTAAAAGTATTCTTTTTTTTCCTTAAGTGAAGCCTGATCCACCAATAGGTTTGCATATGGAAATCACAGATGACGGTAATTTAAAAATTTCTTGGTCCAGCCCCTCATTGGTACCATTTCCACTTCAATATCAAGTGAAATATTCAGAGAATTCTACAATTATAAGAGAAGTAAGTATATTTTAGTAAACAAAATGAAAAGTTGAGAAGCAACTAAAGATCCTCTTAAGTCTTATAGAAATTGTCCTCTGCATATTAAATATACATGCTCCTTGTAGAGCAGAATGAGTTATAATTCAATATTAGATTAGAATTATGAAATCATAATTACAATTTTTTTCACCTGCAGACCACTGGTTTTACATTTCCTCCTTTTCTTTTTTTTATTGCTGAACCGTATTTGAATCTTTTTCTAAATCTAGCAACAGAAAGATTCTTTGCTTGGCCAAACTTTAGTCAGTCTTCTGAATCTTTGCTAGGCCCATCTGTGTACTTCCTTGTAAAATCCTATTGTAGCAAAGAATTCTGCTGAGTCATCTTAGCAAGAACCACCCCCCTCCATCCTTGATAATTGATTGATCAGGTTCCTCATCCTCCACCATCCCCCAGGTGATGTTTTATCACCCTGTCCTGTTTTCATCAAGAATCCTGTCAGGTCAGTTTAACCAGAATGCCCGCCCCGCCCCCATGATGTTTCTTCTTAGTAATTTGCCATCCGCTGACCCCCACTCTGCTCTAGAACCCCACTTGCCCATGCTTTCTCTGGAGTTGGCCCAATCTCTCTCATACCCTGCAAGATCCTGTTGCAGTGGTCCCTATACCTATTGTACTGGCCCCGTATAAAGTCTTCCTTACTGTGCTTTAACAAGTATCATTGAATAATTTTTCTCAGTAATTCATTCTGTAAGTATTTACGTAGCACCTCATTGGTGCCAGGAACTGTGCTGCTTGCATCAAGGTATATTGGACTAGTAGAACAGGATAAGGGGAGTTTGAGAGTGCTGTTGCTGTTGGCCACTCAAAGGGTGACATTTGAACAAGAAAGTGAAGAAAATGGTGATGTAGATATCTAGGGAATAGGGTTCCAAACAGAGAACACAGCAATGCAGAGGCCAGAGCAGCCGGTGTGGCGGAGGGGAGTGAGTGAAGGTGATATAGTAGTGGGTGAAGTCAGAGACCAGTGGGGGAGGAGGAGAAGCTCATAAATGGCCTCTTGGGCCATGGAATACTTTGGCACTTAACTTTGTGTTATAAAATTTAGAGGTTAAAACCAATCTTTTTAGATCTGGGCAAATTTTTAAAAGGCTTTATTTTCACAAAGAGCAGGATGGCAATCCTCAGTGTCATGTATGGAAAAAGAAGCGTTAAGGCTTCTTCAGACTTCAGCCTTCTTATCTGTACATTGGAGATGATAGGATTTTATTTCTTTATTTATGTTTGAGTTTTTTTGGTTTTTTTTGAGACAGAATCTCTCTCTATTGCCTGGGCTGGAGTGCAGTGAATCATCATAGCTCACTGCAATCTCAAACTCCTGAGCTCAAGCGATCCTCCTGCCTCAGCCTCCCAAGTGGGACTGCAGGTGTGCATCACAACGCCAGCTAATTTTTCTATTTTTTGTCTAGACAGGGTCTCACTCTTGCTCAGGCTGGTCTAGAACGCTTGACCTCAAGCGATCCTCCCACCTCGGCAACCCAGAGTGCTAGGATTGCAGGCATGAACCACCACGCCCGGCCAATAGGATTTTAAATATGAGTGATCTTATGTTGTTTCATGCATTCCTGATGGTTTTAATCACTTTTAGTTTATGACTTCCCCTGACAGTTTTAGGAGAATTTAATAATTTTGTGGTACATTATTGCGAAACTGAATTCATTCACTAAGTAATTCTTAGCTAGTGGTTGTTTGAATGCAGGGTTTGGTCTTAGATATTTTTCCTGTGTTTTGTAAACTGTGTTTTGATTCATGCACTGTAGCTTACCATCAGGCTCACGTTCTTTAAGTTATTCATGTCCTCCTGTGCAGCGCTGCTCTAGGAATACTTACAGTTCTCTGTCTACCCCTGCATGGCGTTTTCTACCAATTGTGTGTTATAGATGGCAGCAGTGGCTTGAGGCATCCCACCAATTTTAGCTGCATTTCTCAAAATTCTTAAGGTCATATATCCATTATCATTCAGTTAACAATATTTACTAATTGTCACAATGATTTTTTTCCTTGGGCTCATGGGCTATTTAAACTTTCATTGACTGATGTGCAAAACATTTGTTATTTGGTTATTGATTTCTATTTTAATTCCACTGTGGCCAGATAACTACTCTGTAAGATTTTAATTCTTTGAAATTTGTTGAGACTTGCTTATGATCAATTTTGGTAAAATTTCACACTGACTTGATACTCTGATGTTTTAAAATAATATTTAACAGGCGGACAAGATTGTCTCAGCTACATCCCTCCTAGTAGACGGAGTGCTTCCTGGGGCTTCATATGAGGTTCAGGTGAGGGGCAAAAGGCTGCATGGCCCCGGAGTCTGGAGTGACTGGACTACGCCTCATACTTTTACCACACAAGGTAGGTTATATAATAGTAACTTCTACTGAGAGGGAAATATATTTCCTGCATTTGCCTTTGGTATATTATAAGCATCTTAAATTTTATGGCCTTAAAACATAGGGGAACAAAATATTAACTTTTAATTTAAGTTTTGAACAGGCTAATTTGTTAATTAAAATTGTGTCTGACATACAACTGGCCAACAGTATATGAAAAAATACTCAACATCATTAATCATCAGAGAAATGCAAATCAAAACTACAATGAGATATCATCTCACCCCAGTTAAAAAGGCTTTTATCAAAAAGACTGGCAATAACAAATGCTGGCAAGGATGTGAAGAAAGGGGGACCCTTGTACACTGTTGGTAGGAATGTAAATCAGTGCAACCTCCATGGAGAATAGTATGGAGATTTCTCAAAAAACTAAAAATAGAACTACCATATGACCCAGCAATCCCACTGCTGGGTATAATCCAAAAGAAAGGAAATCAGTATATTGAAAAGCTATCTGCACTCCCATGCTTATTGCAGCACTGTTTACAATAGCCAAGATTTGGAATCAACCTAAGTGTCTGTTGATGGATAATGGATAAAGAAATTGTGGTACCTGTACACAATGGAATATCATATAGCCATAAAAATGAACAAAATCTTGCCATTTGCAACAACATGGATGGACCTGGAGAACATTATGTTAACTGAAATATGCTAAGCACGGAAAGACAAATCTTGCATGTTCTCACCCATATGTGGAAGCTAAATATTAAAAATAATTGATGTCATGAAGACCGGGGGTAGAATGATGGTTACCAGAGGCTGGGAAGGGTAGTGAGGGGGTGATAAAATGGGGATAGTTAATGGGTACAAAAATATAGTTAGACAGTTATTAATAGATAGAATGATCAATATTTGATAGCATGACCAAGTGACTATAAGCAGCAATAAATTAGGGTATACTTTAAAATAACTAAAAGAATGGACTTGGGATGTTCCGAACACAAAGAAATGATAAATGCCTGAGGTGATGGATACCCCAATTACCCTGATTTGATTAAAACACATTGTGTGCTTATATCAAAACATCACTTGTACCCTATAAATACATGAAACTATTATGTACCCATAATAATTAAAAATTAAAAAAAATTGTGTCAGAGCTGCTAGGTTTATGTGCTTCTATAGCAGTATATTGTTGGATTACTTTTCTTATTAAACAGATACCAAGTTAATATTAATATAACAGTTCCAAATTAACAAATTCAGAACATCACTTGTATTGATAATTTCTTAATTTACATTTGAAAACCAAGTAGATTTATTTGACATAAGTTTTAAATATTAAACATTTATTTTAATATTATATATTCCATAATAGATGAATTCTTTTTGCTCCAGATGCTTGTTTTTGAGAGTTTTCAAAGTCCATTTTTAAGGATATTTTTAAGATTATTTTTAGCATCAGGAAAAACTGCAGTTTATTCACATCTCCTTTGTGAAGATGAGGTGCAATATTTATTCACATCTCCTTTGTGAAGACAGAGGCTCAGGACACTTGGACATACTCCTAGTCCTGCCACATGCTAAGTTGTGACTATAAGGAAGACAACATTCCTTTGACTGGTTGGCTGATCTGTCAATGGGGCAAAATTTTTCTTGTTCAAACTCACTCAGATTGAGTATAGGTATATGGAGATAGCAAATGCCGTGTAAAACACTAAGCAAATAGCCAACCCATTTAACTCAAGAAGTTTATTTATTGATTGCTTACTATTTTAAAAACCCTGGTTCATCAAAAAACAAGTAGCCTTAGTGGTTTAAGAGCATTGACTTTGGAGTTTGACGGAGTTTATGGAGGTTTTGGCCCCACCACTTATTTGGAAAGTTTCTTAACCTTTCTATGACTTAATTTCCTCATCTTTAAAATAAGGATGTTTTATATGGATAAAATGAAATAATGCACATAAAGCATTTACCGGAACACCTGACCCTTAGTAGGCACTCAATAAATGTTATATACTCTCATAGTTTATGAATCTATAACCTCAGTATTTGAAATCTCAAAGTCTAATGTGGGTGAGAAATTGATGTATTGCATAAATAATTGACAAGCACAGTAAAATTATGAGAGGTGCTAAACAATGGGAGCAAATAATTCTACATGGGAGAGTCAGGGACCTAGTGTGGACAGACTTTGAAGACATGAATTTTGCATCTCCATTCTTCAAATAATTATTGACTATCACAACAATGTGTATAACATGAAGCTGACAATTCAGCTTTTGGAATTTTTCTTTTTCTAAGGGAGACTTAATCTTCTATCTTCAATTATGTCACTGACTAATAGGCCTTAATGACCAGCTGTGCAACATGTAGAAAGGAATGAATTAAAAATATCAAGTTTCAAAGATGTCCCATGTGGGGATTTTTCCATAGTGGCATGGGATGAGGTGGGTGGGGGGAAAAGGGAAATTTTACAAAGCAAGTGGAAATCAAAAGCTCCTGTCTCCACCAAGTGGCCTGTGGCTTGCCATTTTTGTTTAAGCATCTAGCAAAATGTTTCCCTTCCACAGTAAAATGGCTTCATTTTTTTACCATTTTACCTCTTTTTTTATTTCAAAATATTAGGGGGTTACAAATGTTTTTATTACATGGATACCTTTTATAATAATGCTTAAGTCGGGGCTTTTAGTGTGCACATCACCCAAATAGTGTTCATAGGCAAGTTTTTACACCTCTCGTACTCACCCCTTCCTCCTATCTTGATTTCAGTGTCCTTTATATCTCTTTGTGCCCGTGTGTGCCCATCGATTAGCTCCCAGTTATAAGACAGTACATGTCGCGTTTGTTTGTCCATTCCTGAGGTAAACCCATCTGGGTGGGATTGCCCAGTCAGTGGCAGTGGGCACCAGATCTGTGGGCACGCACTCTGCTTGGGTCCCCCAGCAGCTGTGGGGGTGTGCAGCACCTGCCCATGGGTTGCATAAGATCACTTGGCCACCCTGCTCGCCCCCCAGCCTGGCATGGACAATGGGGAGGGATCATCAACGGATCTAACTCCCGGGTAGATACAGTGCTCTGGGGCCTCAAAATGGCACTAGATACTGTATCCACATATAAGCCGGTGGGACCCCGCTGTACCTTTTCTTCTGGAGCAATGCTGCTGCACAGTCTGCAGTCAGCTCCCTGTCAGTCTCGTGGCCTGTTGTGGTGGAGCAGCCCTCTCACAGCTCTGATTGCAATGTCCACAGGGGAAGTGTGGAGCCCTTGTCCCTTCCCCAGGTGCTGTTGCCTTCCCTGTGTACCTCCGATCTTCTCCAACAGGTTTCCCCACTTCTCTATCCTTCACTTTGGATGTCCCCCATTCCCCCTTCGTTGATTCCCGATGCTGTCTCTTAGATGATCCCTCCTAAGGGGAATATGCATTCTCCACTTTCCATCCTCTACATGAGAACCACACACAGGCTGCTTCTAGTCTGCTGTCTTGGCGCCTACCTTTTGGTATCAATTTTAATAAATTTGTTCAATGTAAATTTCACAAATTTTCATGTTTTTATTAATTTGTTTTACTTATTTTTAAGCTAATACTTCAGCATCTAATCATGCCAAAGTACTATGACTTTAATCTTATTTCTCAATTAAGCCTTATTATATGCATTTGATTTCAAAGTGAACTGCTTTGAGTTCTTTTTTTAATCATCTTTAAAATGAAAAGCTTCAACTTAATTCATGAAAGTATTTGTACTTTTTTT
>CAUYRT010085992.1:0-18119 GCA_963574885.1 Lepilemur ruficaudatus | reverse complement strand
AGCAGCAGCACCACTGACAGTAAAATGCGTCTCACACAAATCTAAAACCACAGTGGAGCATCTCCTCACACCCACCAGACTGCCTGAAATGGAGGAGATGGACAACACCAAGTGTTGGCAAGGATGTGGAGCAACCAGGCTCCCATACACTGGGAAAGTGCCTGTTGTGACAACCACTTTGGAAAATTGTATTGGTAGTACCTACTAATGCTGAATATATGCATAACCTATGACTCAGCGATCCACTCCTTACACATGCGTAATAGAAATGTGTAATAGGTTTACCAAGAGGCAAGCATGAGAAAGTAGCAGCATTATTCTCATTAACCCCAAACTGGAAATTACCAAAGGTTTGTCAATAGTAGCATAAACAAATTATGGTATATTCACACAATAAAATAGTATACAGTTACAAGAATGAGGAAATTACAGCACACAACAACAGGAATGAGTCTTGCAAGCATAATGCTGAAGAAGCCAAACACAAAGAGTATATGCTACGTGATTCCATTTATATAATAGTCAAAAGAAGCAAAAATACTCTGTGGTGTTAGAAGATAGGATGTGGATACCCTTGGATGGGGGTAATTACTGCAAACGGTACGAGGGAAGCTTTTCAGTGGCGAAAATGTTGTTTCTTGACCTGGGTGCTTGTCCCATGGGTGCGTTTACGTGTGTTCTTTGTGCATGTGGAGAGAGAGATCAAGCTCTTGGAGACCTCTTCATATAAGGCCATTAGTCCTTTCAGAGCCAGGTCCCACTTTTATGACCTCATTTAACCCTTATTACTTTCTTAGAGACCCCATCTTCAAATACAGTCACACTGGGGGCTAAGGCTTCAACATACGATGATGGAGTGGACACAAACATTCATTCCATAACAGCAGCCACAAACACTATGTGCATTTTTAATTTGCCACACAGAGGATGTTTAGGTCACTCAAGGACAAGAAATGCAGCAGAGACTGACAGAGAATGGAAACTGGACAGTTGGAAACCCTTTGAAGCTGAGGTTGCCTCTCCCTCCTTGGTCTCTCCCAGGGCATGTGTTCCATTCTCTTCTCTCTCAATTGTGTGTCTCTGCCCACACAGAGGGATATTCCTTGTTGGGATATTCTTGACCCTAGACCTTGAACTCTAAGTTTCCATCACCATCACCAAATGCTATTATTCTCTGGCCTCCTGGTTCAAATTATAGACACATAGAGAGAAAATCTGGCTGACTCAGCCCAGAGAGTGAGTCCTTCCCCACCACAGCTGTCAATCAGGTTTCCATTAGCTGTTTCAGGGAATGTTTTATGTGATATATGGGGCTGCCCTTTCCAGAAGCTGAGGACCTAGCCGAAATGTTTCTAGTATGAGTCATTATAGGTTTAAAACAGGTTATTGTGGAAAAGTTTAAAAATCCAATTCCTTTAGTCTGCAGTTTGAGCTTTCCCAAACAGTTCCGTACCAAGCCCCCTATACCCATTAAGAATGGCTTCAGCTGCAAGTAACAGAAAAGCCCCAAGTAACAAAAAATGAGAGTCTAAACAAATAAGAGGTTATTTTTAACACATGAAAAGATGTTTAGAGCTGGATGATTTCTGCCTTTGGTTCAGTGGCTTGATATGCCAAGTCTCTGATATGTTCTAGGCCTTTCCTCCATGCTTGTCACCCCGTAGCCCCAAGACAGCTGCTGCAACCTCCAGGCATCACATCCACTAGTGGTATATTTTCCTAAAAATAAACTTCAATTACTGCTCCCAGAAAACCTCCACAGACATATCATTGGCTAGAATTATGTCATTTGACCACCCCAAGCTTCAAAAGAATCTGGGAAAGATGTATCTATTTTAACTTTTCTGGGCTTTGAAATAAAAAGTGCCAAGGGTGACTAGAGCAGGAAATGGCCATAGGTGTAGCCAAGCAGGAATGCACACTGCATATTTTTGAACGGTATTTATATAAGGACCTGACTCAATTCAAAATTCTCACCTCTATGGGCTCTAGTGACATTTATTTATTACACACAAAAAACAAAATGTCAGGAAACAGGCACATGAAAAAATAATGGTCCTTTTATTCCCCACCAAACGCAGCACCAAGTGCTATCTGGATATCGCCTGCACGGCCCCATCTTCTGCCTGATGGGCTGTGGAAGGATCCAGCAGCCCAGAACTGGCTCCTCTGGTGTGTGAGGTAAGGGAGCACCCACATCCTGTAGCAGTGTCTCTGCCAGTGTGACTGAGCGACTGTCCCAAAGAACAGAAAGTGTGGAGTCAGGGTGACCTACCTCTTACTTGTTTGGGAACTGCTCAGCTGAGCCATCCAGACACATTTTTCTTACATCGCTTGAAAATCTGAAGTGCAAAGTCTTTTTCCTCTTGTTGAATACAAACATTTAAAAACAAGAAAGCATAATTTTTATATAAAGAAGGACTTTGGAGGGGGAGTGTGCAAACTCTACATGTTTTCTTCCTCTTTTTGTCTTCTAGAAAAGGATCTTTGCAGTAATGTGCTTGAGAACAATAGCCAATAGTCTCACTTTGATATTTCCGTTTGCTCCCTTGGAAAGGAAAAATCATTATATAATGATTATATAATGGCATCGTTATATAATGATGCCATGGGTCTCCAAGGGACCCAAGAGATTTTCCAACGAGGGCCCCAGGATGCTTCAGTTCATCCAGACTGACCTTGTTAGCCACACTTTGCTTGTTTGTGCTGCTAAACCCTTGCCTGGACCCTTCCCTCCCCTAGAATACGCTCATCCCTCCACCCCACCTATCGAAGTCATCTCCTTCCGTAAAAACTATAGTGGTTAGGATTTTCTCTCACTGCAAGAAAACAGTAGTTTATGCAAGTAAACAGGTTTCCGTTCCTCATGTTATAGGAAATCTACAAGCAGAAAGTACAGGGCTGGATCAGCAGCTCCTCAATTCTATCAAGGACCCAGACTCCATCTATCTTTCTGTCCGGACATCCTCAATGCTGTGGTATTGCCCCCTCCAAATTCATGTGCTGGAAGCTTAATCCCCAATGCAATGGTGTTGGGAGGCGGGACCTAATGGAAGGTGTGTAGGTGTTGAGGGCTCTGCCCTCATGAATGGATTAATGCTGCCCAAAAGGGCCTTGTGGGAGTGGGTTTGCTCTCTCCTGCTCTTCTGCCATGTGAGAAATAGCGTTCCTCCGCTCCGGAGGATGCAGCGTTCAAGGCACCATCTTGGAAGAGGAGACTGAGCCCTTAGAGGACACCAAACCTGCCAGCACCTTGTTTTCGGACTTCCCAGCCTCCAGCACTGTGAGAAAATAAATGTCTGTTCTTTGTAAATTACCCATTATCAGGCGTTGTGTTATAGCAGCACAGCATGGACAGAGATGCTTAACTGACAGTGTTCATCCTCATGCCTGTTGTTTTATGATTGTCGGTTGGCTATTCCACCTCTAGCATCTTATCCACATTGCAGATGGCAAGGATGGGAGGAATAAAGGACCCAATGAGAGCTTGGACCAGCTCATCTAGGCCTTGTCAAGAGCTTTCCTGGAAGATTCTCATGGAGAATTGTGTTTATGAATCACTCCTAGACTTACAGTGAGTCTGAGATGGGGTATACAATTTTTCTGCCTGTTTGTCTGATTTTGTTTATATAGATGATAATCTTGTAGCCCTAAACAAAAGTCTAGGTTATATTAAGAGGAAAAAGAGGACACAGATATTGGGTGGGTAACCAGCAGTGTCTGCCACAGGGACCCATCTCAATTTCTATCTCCTTAATGAAGGCTTAGCCAATATTCCCAGCAACAGTGGCCCCTGTCCCCAGAGTTCCTCCGTAGCACTCATGTCTTCATTGTGCATTCTTAGCAATCTTTTCATGCCTGTCCATCTGATATGTTCTTTGAAAGCAGAGATCATCACTTATACATCTTTTGTACATTCAGACCATCCAGTACATTTCCTTGAACACTGCAGATAATTAGTGACTGAATACTTTAAAGAATAATAAATATACAAGTTCTCATAACTTTTGTGTGGACAAAACAATCCAGTCTTTTTTGTCTGTTTTTTACTTAAAAGTTCTTAATTTAAATTTCTATGCATTTTATAGAGACAAGTTCAAAACGTATGTAAGATGCCTAGTATAGTGCCTGCTAAAATGTAATGAATACACAATAAGTATATTCAATAAACAATAGCAATTTAAATAGTAAACTATGTCATCTGTAAGTACCATAATCTTTAGGAGTTAGGAAAAATTCCTACAGTGTCTTCTAAAACAGATATTTATTTGCTTAGTGTGATTTCATGTTCTGATCTGACAAAACTTTTGCAAGTAGATTTACCTGCAAGCAGAATATATTTGTGAGGCTTAAAACTTTCATTCCACTTGACATGTTTGAATTATTTAAAAAATTTTAATTATATTAATATAATTTAAAAATCATGTTATTAATATAATTCATTTCTACCCATATGTTGGCCAGATTTCACCAACTCCTTTCAGCTTCCAATTGCAGTACTAAAGATCTGATTTGTCAAACCCCTTTAGATATTACCTGCTGAGCTGGAATGTGGGTGACACTTCCCATTTTTATAAGATAGTCTCAATGATCTGAAATTTTGTGTGAGAAATTTTTCAGTTTCTGTTTCTTGGTCTTTCTCATGGGACCCTCAAGTACTCTTTAGAATAAATGGAAACCCTCATATGAGGATGAGAGTTTGATGAAGAAATGACAATTTGCAAAAAGCTACTCTTCAAAGTAGTGACTCCAGTGGGTTGACGGCTAGCAATTTTATTTTGAAAATACTGTTTATCCAAACTCCTAAGGATTATGGTACTTACAGATGATACAGTTTACTATTTAAATTGCTAGTGTTTATGTTTTTTTTATTTTTTTTTATTTTTTTTGAGACAGAGTCTCACTCAGCTGCCCGGGCTACAGTGAGTGCCGTGGTTACAGCCTAGCTCACAGCAACCTCACACTCCTGGGCTCAGGCAATCCTCCTGCCTCAGCCTCCCAAGTAGCTAGGACTACAGGCATGTGCCACCATGCCCAGCTAATTTTTTCTATATATTTTTAGTTGGCCAATTAATTTCTTTCTATTTATAGTACAGACGAGATCTCGCTCTTGCTCAGGCTGGTTTCAAACTCCTGACCTTGAGCAATCGGTTCGCCTCGGCCTCCCAGAGTGCTAGGATTACAGGCGTGAGCCACCGCGCCCGGCCTTAAATTGCTATTCTTTATTGAACATATTTATTGTGTATGCATTACATTTTAACAGACACTATGCTAGGCATCTTACATATGTTATCTCATTCAATCTATGCATCAACTATATGAGGCCAAAATTTTTATTCCAACTTTTCAGATGGGAAAATAAGCTCAGTGTGGCTAAATATGCCCAACATTACATAACTAGGGAACAGAGGAGGCAGGACTTAAACCTGGGCATGTCACCTGCAAAGTCCAGCCTCTAAACCCCATGCTGCCCTGATCCATCCTAAGGCCATGGTTTCATGGTCCCTTCCAGCAGAAGAAGGCAAAGGTTTTTCAGCAATAATGGGTACTTTTCCAGGACTCCTGGTACCCTGATATTTAAACTATGGAGGACAAAACCAGGATTGAGGGACTCAAAAGTTTCATTGTGGATGCTGATCAAATAAACAAACAGAACACAAATAAATCTCACATGGAGTCCACCCCAAATGATGTGAGTTAAAGTAATATTGGGCATTTGCTCCTCAGACCTGCAACATTCTTATAATTTTCCTGCATTAAAAAAAAAATCTATATCCTAGAAAAAGAAAGTATAATTTTTTAAATAATAGAAATGCTAGTTCTAACAAATGGATAGTATGGTAGTTTATATCACATTATAAGAGTCTGACATATAAGGCACTATAAGTATGAGGACATGATTTAAAGTCACAAGAAAAATTTAAATACTAGTTGTTCTACTTATCAGCTGTAGGATACTGGGGAATCCTGTGACTTCCTTGAACCTTAGTTTGCTCATCTGTAAAACAGAGATTTATGACACCTGCTTTACACTTTACCAGATCATAGTGGTTCAGAGGACAGTGTGTGTTCAAATTTCATCTACTGTTTACTATTTCTGAGGCCGGGAGCAAGTTATTTAATCCCATGATGGCTTCAGTTTTCTCAACTGAAGTAAGACATAATAACCGCATCTTCCTCAAAGAATCATTTTGAGGATTAAGTGAATTTATACAAATAAAGCTCTTAAATCAGTGCTTGGCACAAGGTATGCCCTGCAGGAGCATTTGCTATTATTACCAGTAGAGGCATGTATCTGTGTCGGCTTGAAGTTTCATGATTGCTGATATGAATGAGAGTTAGCCCATTAGAGAGGGTCTTTCCATCTGCATACAGTGATGCCACTGGTGTCAATGTGACAGGTGACCTGGCAGACACAGTCTAGGGCAGTGCCAGTCTGGGGAATAAGATCCAACACAAGAAAAGATTTTGAGAACCAAGAGATTAGTCTAGAAGAATCCAAACCTCAGTGTAGGTGAGCAATCCACATTCGACTAACAGTTAATTAGCCATATAAAAATAAATAACCAATTATACTAAACGAGTTATTCATGTTACATCACCGACTTGTTGGTATGTTGCTGTCTGCAGTTAATTCCTTCTCATCATCTGCTTGACCTCCTTACCAGCAAAGTCCTTCCTTGACTTTACTTAAAAAATGCTTTCTAAAGTGCTTTACCTTTTTTCTTTTCTTTTTTAACCTTAAAGAAATGTATTTAAAAAGAAATGCTCTCCCATTCATTACTGGCAATAATGCAAAAGGATACCGTCTGTATAGAGGGGAATTTGATGGTATCTGCCAAGGTTACAGATGCATTTTCCCTTTGATCCAACAGTTGTGCTCCTAAGAATTTATCCTACAGCAGACTGTGTAAGTAAGAAATGCTATGCATGCAAGGCAATTCACTGTGAACGTGTCTGAAAACCCAAGATTGGAAACAACCCTAATGTCTAGCAATAGGGGACTGGTTGAATAAGCTGTGGAACAGATACACACCGAAATATTATACAGTCATTAAAAATAACAAGGATTATTAAGACACCTAGACGTCACATGGTCCTTGTCATTGTTGTTGATGTTGGAAATAGTGACTTTACTTTTAAAATAAAACTTAAATGTGCTAAAAAAATAAAATAAAATAAAATAAAATAACATGGATTGTCTGTATCGAATGGCACTGTCTCTGGAATGAATCCATTGTTCAATGAGAAAAGCAAAATGTTTGACTGTATATAATATGTTACCTTTTCTATAGAAAGAAAGCGCTATACACACACACATTACATATATACGTGCATAAAGGGGTGTGTGTATGTTCATATATAGTGATGAATAAACCAGAGACTGATAAAAATGCTTTTCCTGTAGGGGGCAGGAGGGGAGAAGATGGAGGGAACAGAGCAGAAACAAGACTTTCCTATGCGCAGCTTTCTAAATAGTTTTGACTTTTGGATCATGTAATGGTCTTGCCTATTCCAAGAGGGAAAAATTTCATCACCCAACAGCAAAATAAATTTTAGAAAAATTAAAAAGAAGCCCAATATCATTGTCACAAATGAAAATATCACTTGCTATAAATAGAAGACAACTATAAAAAATAAGTACTAAAATCTCTCTCACACACACACACACATTTGTATATGCACCTCTCTGTGTACCCCCCTTTGGAAAACATTCCTTTTAACACTGGCTTAGTTCTATTTTTGCACCCTTCCTTTGGCTCTCCCTTTGCTGCGACAGTGGGTTTGGTCATCATCTGTGGCGTATGTGTCATGCTCTGTAAACCTATATCTTGCTCTTGCCCCATAATCCTATCTTTCTCTCCTAATAAACCTCATCTTCATGCTTGCCTAACTTTGATGCGACTGCTCATTCTTCGGCCGTGAGCGTGCCAAAAACTGACATTTCAGACTAAAACCTGACAGGAACACTAGCACAAGATCAGAATGACAGAGGACAGAAAGTTGGAGTATTTATTTCTCTGACTCCCTTTCTGTGGGTTGATTCTGGCTAATTCATCAAAGGAGACCTTTCCTTCAAATTCCAGTGATGACTCTTTCCTCTCTCCTTCATGCCTGGGGGTGGTGACCACTCTATTGTCAGTAGCCCTGGGGTACCGCCCTCTTGTTTGTCCTCCCCTCCCGCCTACACCTTTATAAAACATACCCTTTATTAAGTCCTCCTAAAATTACTGCAATTTGAACAAGTCATCTGTTTCCTCTTGAGATCCTGGCTGATGGAAACCCTGATACCATTGATAATGTCATTAGGAATGACGGGAAGTAGTTTTAGGGGCAGTACATAATATTATGTTTTAAATATGGGTGAAAAAACATTAAAATAAACATATCATTTTTATAATAGTAATGCAAATACCGAAAAAATCACTGAGTCTTTAACCTGCATTTCAAGGAGATAAGATAACAACTAGAATGTCCTATTAAGGTTACCTCAAACAGCAATTGTAGGTAATACGCAAATTCCCTCCCCAAAAGATGATTCTCAAGGGCCCAAGACTCTAAATCATCCTGTTCCAGAAAAAATCTGATATGGCTGTGCCTCATTTGCCTTTTGAGAAAAGTAACAAGCCTTTTTGCAACCAGAGAAAAATGCCATTTACCTTTTGGTGTATTTTCTCTTCACAAATCTTTAAGACTATATTAATAAAATGAAAATGCTGAAATAAAAAAATAAACAGTGGCTTAGACATTGCCTTTCTGGGAAGCACATTTGAACCCCTTCCCAGGGTGGGTTAGGTGTCCCTGCTGTGGGCTCCATCACTGCATGTATCACACTCTGTTCCCAGGATTTATATGGGATTCTGTCTTCTCTGCTAGACTTGAATTCTTTAATGGCAGGAAATGTCTTTTTCATCACTATAGCCCCAGAGTTTAAATATGTGTAAAATTCATTGCCTACTTCTTTCTCACATACAGGGGCTATTATTTATTTGTTCATAATAAATAAATGCATGCATAAGTAAATAAATGAGTGAGTTTTTATTTAACCAATGCTCCCTATGGATTACGGTTATCTTCTAACTAATGTGGTCTGGGCAAGACTTGGTCCTAAATACTGCCCATGTGTGCCTCTCTGAGCTCACAGCCTTCTGCTATCACTTGTACCTCTAGAAGTAATCAACTCAGGGGTTCCTCAAAGTCCACCTGTGTACACTTGAATATAGCAAATTCCCAATATTTGCATATCCTGCAGCCAATGCAAACACTCTGGCTTGATCCCATGTGCTCTTGGAATTCCACAGTCTTCCCCAACATTTCCAAGGATTCCTGAGTGTTGCTGACATTATCCTGCTCAACTCTCACTCCAGATTCTTGCTGAATTCATACCTTTGCTTGCCCATTTGCATGTCTCCTTGCTGCTTGGCGGGACCGTATGGCAGATCAGGGATTGTACTGAAGGTTTGAGGGTAAGGGCAGAAGGCCCCTGCATAGCATGGAGCATGAAACAACTTAAAGCTGACAATTAGATATCACTGTTCAAAAGTCTCCACATACCCTTCAACAGTGAGTTACTCCCTGACCGTCTTAGTCCTAAGCTCTCCATCCTGTCTCCATGCTATTGGGGCAAAGTGTCTCCCGAGATCCTCTCTCATATCCCCCTTCCTCAGGTTCCAAGGCCCTCACCCTCTCTCTCCTGGGCATCTCCAAAAAATGAATTTCCTGTTGATATCTTCAGTAGAGTGGCTTGATGCTTTCATAATCATTTTCCTCTTCTAGACCCTGTTAAGGAGCCTCATTCAGCTCCAACATCAAGTCTTTTTCCAAGATTTTTGCCTGAACCAGAGAGCCATCAAACCAGAACTTGCTTTGAGTACAAGCTATGGTGGCATCTTGTCCTGTCTCTCAGATCCAGTTCTTAATCAGGGGTCTCCTGGATAATAGCCCCTGTATATGAGAAAGAAGTAGGCAATGAATTCTTCCCCCAGCCTGGGCTAGGCCCCGAGGGTTGTGGGCTACGTGGGGTGGTTCTTCCTGCTCCAGTGATGTCTGGTGACCACGACTTCTACTTGACCATAACTGCTGTGGCCCTTGCTTCTGGTTCTCTTTCCAGTCACCGTGCATTAGTTTAGTTTCCTGTGGCTGTTGTAACAACTACCATGAAGGTGGTGGCTTAAAACACCATACGTGTATCTTACAGTTGTAGAGGCCAGAAGTCCGAAATCAGTTTCTCTGGGCTGAATTCAAGGTGTTGGCAGGGCGCGCTCCCTCTGGAGGCTCCAGGGCAGCACCTGCTTGCCGGCTCTTTCCAGCTTCTCCAGCTGTGCTTCCAAAGGCAGGAGTGTGGCTTCTTGCCCTAGTGGTCACATAGCCTTCTGCATCAAATCTCCTCTGCCTCCCTCTTATAAAGACACTTGTAATTATATTTAGGGCCTACCTGGAGGATCCAGGCTAATCTCCCCATCTGCAAATCCTGAATTTAATTACATGTCCAAATGCTCTTTTGCCATAGAAGGCATCATCCACAAATTCCAGGGATTAGGACCTGGATATCTTTGGGGTCCCTGATTCAGTTTACCACACACATCCATTCTGCCCTGCAGTTGTGTTGTTCAAGTGGTGCATCGTGCTGCCTGGTAGGAGATCCCCCTGTCCGTCCTCCACACAGCAACCCTGTCCTTCCCTGCTGATCTTCAGATCCCACCTACTTCGCTAGTCCCTCTGGACTCCATTCACTGGGGCAAGAAGAAACAGCTTCTGGATGTGGCTACTGGATAGGCATTTTACCTTGCAGTTTTTTCTATTTGCTGTTCTAAAACTTCTCTCTGCTCTTCTTGAAAAAACAAGGGCAAGTGATTAAAAGGCAGAAATTGTAGCAGAATCTCAAACTACAGCTATCCCAATCAGGAAGTCAGCTTAAACCCGTCACTTCTTTTCTGAGTGTGGGTTAAACCTGCACTCTACAGACCACTGTGGACATCATCGAGGTTACTTCCCAAGCATCATCAAATCAGAAATGGCAGCAGGACAAAGGAAAAAAGGAGAGGGGCTATGTTGCCATGTTGACTGTGGACCCTCTGTAAATAAGAAAATGGTTTGGAGGGAACTGGGAAGCTTTGTGCTTCTGCTGAGTTGCATTCTGGGATCTACCAACATTTTGTCTTTGTGATCATTGGTGGGGAGAGGATCCTACAATACTAAGAGCAAAGATTTTTGAGTCACATTGTCTGAGTACAAATCATAGTTTAGTCACTTACTAGCTATGTGCCTTGACCAAATTCTAAACTTTTCTACTGTGCCTCAGTTTCCTCATGTAGAATATTAGTGTCTCTCTCGTAGGGTTACTTTTAGCATCAAGTGAGATAGTACATAGAAAGCACTTCTGATACTCCCTGGACCTCAGCAAGTTGATCCCTGGGTGCTCTGGTAAAGGGAAAAGTACAAGCACATTGGCGATGAGTAGACTAGTATTCGAATCTGGACTCCAATACTTAACTTCTTCCTGGGAGTACATCTCACAGCACGGGCTTCATTGATAAACTCACCCTAGGATTACAGAGCACTTACTTCATGTTCTGTCCTGCTCTAGAAGTCGGGGCACATTAGTGAACTAAACAAGAGCCACTGCCGTTGAAGAGCAATCCACTGGGGGAAGGGGCTAACAATAAATAATAGACATAAATAATACGCCACTTACGTTATCCTAACAAATCTACTTTAAAAATAAAGCACTGAACAGGGTAAGGGAGATGAAGACTTGAGCTGTAATTTGAAATAGAGATACCAGGGCAGGCCTCACCGGGAAGGGAACATTTAAGAAAAGACATGAATGAAGGAAAGGGAGGGACTTTGCTGGGGGAGAGAACTTGAGGCAGAGGGAAGAGCTGGTGCCGAAGTGCTCGCAGGAGTGGCCTGGCGTGTTCAAGGAATAGCAAGGAGCTCAGTGAGTCTGGAGGAGGGAGCAGGGTGGAGGGCAAGTAGGAGATGAGGACCTAGATGTCGTTAGGGCCTTGAGACCCATGATAAGGATTTCAGCTTTTACTTGAGAGTGATGGGGAACCACCGGACAGTTTTGAGTAGAGGCATGGTCTGCTCCAATTTATGTTTTAAGAAGCAACTATGGCTGCTTTGTGGAGAATACACTATAAGGTGCAAGAACAGCAGCAAAGACCAGGCAGGAGACACTTGTCATACTCCAGGCAGGAAGCAGCTTGGATCATGGGACAAAAAGAAAAGAACCAATAGGTGTGCAAATGACTGTAAAGTGCAACTGATTGGACTCCCCAATGTGGAGTGTGGTATCTAAAAGAAAGCAAGAGGTTTGGCCTCACCAACTAGAAAGATGAAGTTGTTAACAACTGAGATATGTACAACCTGAGAACAAAGGAGAGGCTCTGGGGTGGGGTGGAGGGGCATGGGGGGGATTAGTCCATTTGGGATATGTTAAATTTGAGATAGCTTTTAAATAGCTAAGTGGAGACATCAAGAAATAGTTGAATATTTGAGTCTGGAGTTCAGGAGAGAGGTCTAGAAAGGAGATGTAGTTTGGGGAGGTATCAGTATATGGATGGTATGTAAAGCAATGAGATTAGAGGCAAGGAAGGGAACAGTGTAGATGGAGTCCAAGGACTGAGACCTGGGTCTCCAGCACAAAGAGAGCCAGGGGAAAAACAGAAAGTAGCAAAAAGGAGACAAAAGACTGGGCAATAATACAGGGCATAAACCAAGAGAGTATGGCACCCTGGAAGGCAAGTGAAGAACTGCTCAGGGTGCAATGATCAACTGTGTCAAATACCAAGGTGAACACTGATAAAGGACCCTGGATTTAGCAACACGGAAGTCTTTATGACTTTGGCAAGAGCTCTCTTAGTAGAGTGGTGGGACAAAAGGCAGAGGGAATGAGTTGAGGCATGGATGGGAAGAAAAGAACAGGAGTCAACCAACTCTTCCGTAGAATTTTGCTGTGAAAGGGAGCTAAGAAATGAGACTGCAAACGCAGGAGTCCAGAAATAAGTGTTTTTCTGTTTGCTTGTCTGTGTTTTCTTTGTTGTTGTTATTAAATAGGAGAATTAACTGAATGTTTGCCTGCTGATGAGAATAATCTAGCAAAAAGTAAAAAAAAAAAAATGCTATAGAGAACAGAGGGGAATTTCTGGAAAATGTTCTTTAAAAAGTAACAGGAGTAGAATCTAGTCTACAAAGTGATCGGCTTTAGATATCACCTATGGTGGTAGCTGAGAAGGGACCATGTGGGTATAGAAGCTGATGGATGGAAAACTTTCTGGGTCTCAATTTTCTTATCTGTGACTGAGGCTTACAGTGCCCATCTCACATAGATCTTGTGGACATCAAGATATGGGTGAGTGGTTCCAAGCAGTACTCAAACAATGCACCCCCTGACTTGTCACAGTGTCCCTAAATCACAATTTCCATATCTGAAAACCTCTCTATCGGGAGGTTGTGTGCCTATTAGAGAAATTGCAGAAGCTAGTGAGATTGAGTTTCTCCATAAATAACTCACCGGAGTTTTAAAACATCTCACTTTTAATAAAGTGCCTCAAGACACTACATAAAATGCCTCTTGTTAAAATATTAAATCAAAGGCAATAACAAAGTTTGACAGAGTATCCTATTTCATATCTTTAGCATCCTGTCTGCATAGGCTAGTTCCAAACTGAAGATTTATTTAAAGGTTCCATAGCCTTGATGACAAAATTAAGGTACAATATCTGCTTCTGGCTGCGGGTAAAAATCTGTGAGAAACCCCATCCTACCACACTTGTTTTCCTAGAATGGATCAGCCAGATGGCTGAGCCACGAGTTTGAAGTCAGCCAAGCTGCACTGATTAGCTCTGCTGGAATTGAGGTGAAGGAGAATTGCCCAGGAGTCAGGCACCCGGAGCTCTAGCCTTGAGGTTAAATTATCCTATTGGTCCTGACCATTGGAGAGACCTTTAGCTTTTTGGGCCTCTGTTTTTCAATCTATGAAACAAAAGTCATGTACCTAATGACAACACTCCGGCTTTCAGGGTCTGTCCTGAGAGTTTAAGATTCAGTTATGATCTGTGGGCAGTAGGAGACTGATTAGAGGCCACCACTATTCTTCTGTGGAATTTGGGCAGATTGTCCAACTTTTTCGAGTCTCAATTTCTTACTCTTTCATCTGTATTGTTAGAACCAAATAGCATCCTATGAGAAAACCCCTTCATGAAGGGCACCCTGCCATTCCCGGCTGGGGGCTAAAGCGGCTGCTGGCACCCAGGAGAGGGCAGTGTGTATCAGAATCAGCCTGAGGGGCAGATTCAAAACACTCCCATCTCCCTGGACTCCTCCTGAGCTGAGCCAGGGTAAATAGGTTTCTTCTCATTTGCAAACTATCAGATTGGTAATGAATGGCTGCCTAGATTTCTGTGTTGAGAAGAATGTCAAGAACATAAATGGACTGCATTAGAAAGTTTTGCCATTAGTTAATGCTGTCTACCATGGATACAGGATTAGGGAGAGGTTAAGGGTGGCTGCATGTTTGCAATCCCAGTTTAAAAGTGTATAAGTCTGGCAGGGCGCGGTGGCTCACGCCTGTAATCCTAGCACTCTGGGAGGCCGAGACGGGAGAATTGCTCAAGGTCAGGAGTTCAAAACCAGCCTGAGCAAGAGCGAAAACTACTAAAAATAGAAGTTACTAAAAATAGAAAGAAATTAATTGGCTAACTAAAAATATATAGAAAAAATTAGCCTGTAATTTGGCACACGCCTATAGTCCCAGCTACTCAGGAGCCTGAGGCAGGAGGATCGCTTGAGCCCAGGAGTTTGAGGTTGTTGTGAGCTAGGCTGACGCCACGGCACTCTAGCCTGGGCAACAGAGTGAGATTCTGTCTCAAAAAAAAATGAAAAAAAAAAAAAATGTACAAGTCTGTCAGAATTATGTTTTCAGTTCCATTCCATTCCTTTTTCTCTCATTATCCCATTTCTCTCCCTTCAAGACCCCAACATTTCCCTAGATAAGCCTTGAGTGCTCTTGAATTTTTAACTTCTACCAACACTGAGAGAAAACAAGCTGGCAGGAGGGCGCTCCCACGGTGACCTCCTTCGTGGGCGTCTGCGGAGGGCCATCTGCGAAGAGGACTGCCGCGCTCCTCCTCCCATCCGGAGATGGCGACTGTTTCCCCAACCCTCCAGACGGGGCTGGGATGGTGACCTGGTTTGAACAATAAAGTGCGACTGATGGGATGTTCTGGAACTTCTGGGCCTAGACCCTAGGAAGCCATGTAGGTCGTGCCTTCCCTCGGAGGGGATCCAGCCGACCATGGACAGAGACAGAGAGAGGCCACGTGGAGGAGAACGTAGGTTCCAGACTTAGGAGTGAGTCCAGCCACCACCACAAGCCGTGAGGCCTGGCCATCCTAGCCGGTCCCCAGCGTCTCTAGCCTCTTCAGCTAAGGCACACGACTTGCCGGGGAGACTCCCGGAATCCTCCAGTCCCAGGCGAGCCAGCCCAGCTGAGACCACCAGAGGGCAGAGACGATCTGTCCCCGCGGGAGCCTGCTCAGACTCCCAGCCCTGCAGAACGCGCACAGTGAAAGGGTGGTTCCAAGCCACCAAACCGTGGGGTGACTTGTTAAGCGGCAACGGATAGTTGAAACAGTTTGCAGCAGGGTTATGAGTTTATTTGAGCACAGAGGTTTGTGAGTAAAGAACATTTGAATGTTAGAGCTACCAGGGTCTTACAAATCATGTCACCCAAACGGCTCGTTTCAGCCATGAGAAAACCGAGGATCGGATGAGTTAATTTGCTTGATCCAGAGTCACAAAAAGAGTGAACAGCGGAGCTGAGATTAGAACACAGGTCTCCTGGTCTCCCAAGTTGATGATGGAGTTCTTGTTCTTCCTCCTCACACTCCATTCTAGTGGCATAAAGAACTTGAATTTCAAGATTTTAATTACAGACCGTTAGGCTTCAAAGGACGCACGTGTTTGGTTGGTATCAGACAATCCGGTTCTCAATGCTGTACTGACTCGCTCTGCTCTCTAATTACTTGATCAGGAATATTTCAAGTTATAAATTAAAATTTCTCAAAAAAATTGGTAAAAGGGAATGTGTGATGGTATTTTGAGGTGTATTCATTAGATTTATTATAGATAGGCCTTGCTTTTCACACCAGTACCAGTCTGTTAAAAGCTTCATGTAAACAAAACCTGCATAAATCAAATCCAATTTTAACGAAATAGAAATTTCCATTTAAAGAAAATCAGCGGTGAACTTTTTATAGAGCTTGAATCATTTTTAAGATGATGAATCATTACAGGGTCACTTTCTGTCCTGGAAGCTGAGATTTTCATGCTAGATTTTCTTAAATTGGGGGTACAATTTTAAAAGATGAGATATACACAGTGCATGGAATAGTCCCTCGTCCAAAGTGAGGGCTAGGGGGAAAATGGCAACTGCTATATGCATATTATAGGTTGAATTATGTCCCCCAAAAGATATGTTGAATTCCTCACCCCCAGCACCTGTGAATATGACCTTATTTTGAAATAGGGTCTTTGCAGATGTAGTTAAGGTAAGGTCATTAAGCCCTAATTTAATATGACTGGTGGCCTTATAAGGAAAGAAAAACACCATGTGATGACAGAGGCAGAGATTGGGGAGCTGCAGCCACAAGCCAAGGGTTAGCAGCCACCATCGGAAGCTGGGAGGAGGCAGGGGACAATTCTACCCAGAGTCTCGGACGGGACCTGGCCCTGTCGCACCTTGATCATGGACTTGTAGCCTCCAGAACTGTGAGGGAATCGATTTCTGTTGCTTTACGACACCTAGTTTGTGGTCATTTGTTAAGTGGCCCTAAGAAACTAACACCACCTACAACATTGTGTTCTTTTATTTAGAAGGAAAAATTAGAGGGAGGAAGATAAATTAGGAAATAGAACAGAACAGTATTTTTTTGGCCAAATCCGTGGACATTCCCAACTCCTTTTTTCTCATGCCACTGCTACTCTAAAAGCTAGGGGGAAAAAATATTTCACATGTGTGGGGCACACGTGAGTGCTTTTTACATTCATAGACTGTGTAATGATGAAGTCAGGGTAATTGGGATAGCCATCACAATGAGTATTTATCATTTCTACATGTTGGTAACATTTCAAGTCCTTTTTTCTAGCTATTTTGGAATATATAATATATCATTTCTACCTATAGTCACCTCAGTCAGCTATTGGATGTTAGAGTTTATTTGTTCTATCTAAACTGCCAATCTAAACTGCCAGGCTCCAAAAGCATGATGCCCACTTATGACAGTGCCAGTCATTCAAGTGAGGCTAACTCCCACTCAACGGACCGGAGACGCAGCAGTGGGCGGGGAGAAGTGAGTGAGGAACAGAGAGGAAGCAACTGCCCACCCCCAAAACCCCTGCAGCCAGTAGCCTTGGCTGGGGAGGTGGGCAAAGCGACCTTTGAGTCAAGCCTCTGGGTTTGGATTTTCTAATGTTGGAATGGTGCCTGTGTTTCACAACTTAAAGTGACAGTGACCAGGGGCAGTCATTTTCCAAGAGTGGCCAAAAAAAGTCATGGGCCCTGCCTGAATTCTCATCTAGGGGAAAGAAAAGAACTGCCTGGTGCACACATGTGAAGGAGCAGTGAGAAGCCAACATCAAGTTGCTTTGCAGCCACTTCCTACAAGCTATGATTGTTTGAAATAGCTGTGACAGCTACAGATGTTTCAAGTGTTAATTTACGAATCTAAATAACATAATCAAATTCCTTCCCCAGATTGGTACAATAGGTCGCAGTGGTTCTCTGCACAGGAGGGATAGAGGCAAGTGTGTAGTCCCAGCAGCCAATTTCCAGAAAGCTAGGAAATGTGATTCTGCAGGAGGGACAGTGCCCCCCTATCAGGTGCTATTCTCCAGGGACTGGGAGTCCAGGAGGAGGCTAATGAATTAGCATTAGAACACACTGAGTTTGTTTATTTTTTATTTTTTTTTAACTTTTTTATTTATTTATTTATTTATTTATTTTGAAAGAAAATTGGATTAGCTGTATTAATTTTGTACAAAACAAATTTCAAAGCAAGGAAAATTATTAGTGATAAAGAGATGCATTACATAGTAATAAAGGATTCCATTCT
>CAUYRT010085990.1:0-23089 GCA_963574885.1 Lepilemur ruficaudatus | reverse complement strand
GAAGGAGCAGAGAGAAGGCAGGGGAGGAATGGAACAGGGCTGGCAAGCGGTTGTGCATGTTGTCCCCTTAAATTCTCACAGCAAATCCATAAAGTAAATATGACTCCTGGTTTACAGGTCAGGGGACCATAATGTAGAGAGCAAAGGTAACTTGACTAAAGTTAAATGATAGAAACAGCAGAGGCAGGTTTCAAACTGGGCCTGGTGGATTCCACAGCCATGTGAGGTGAAACTCCACCTGACATGATCTTTCTGCTGTGATGGGAGAATTGAATCTTGTAACTCAAGATGAGCAGGAGACAGCTCTTCCAAGTGTCCCCTGGCTGGTGGGCCAGGGGCTGGTGTGAGTCAGTCGCAGGGCAGTGGCTCAGAGATGGGCACCCACAAAGGCAGCCCTCCTTGGCAGGCCAGGGTTGACACTGCCATGGAGGCTGCACAGAGCCTTTGTGTGTGTACGTGGAGCAGAGGGAGGCTGTCGTGATGTGATGATAGCACCTGGGGAGAGGCCACACTGCCTAAGGGGTGGGGGCATGTGTCCTATTTTGGGCTGTCCAAACATGGCATGTGGATAACATTAGTGGTTTCCAGTGGCTCCCTTCCTGCCACAGGGCATGTGACCTGAGCCCAACCATCAGAAGCTCCCAACAGGGCCACCGAGCAGGCAGGTGTGCCATGCAGTGTGGATGATAAAAGTACTTACCTTGAAGGATAGATAAGAGATCAAATGGCTTAATTTGCATCAGATTGTTCAGACGGTGTTTGGGCACATATGAAGTGCTGAACAAATGCTCAGTGTATTGCTGTTTGTCCAGTTTTTAAGTAGCTATGTGGTACGTTCATCTCTCACAATGTAGAATAACAGGAACAATATTTGCTCATGGACAACAACTTGTAAGCAACCATTAATTTCCATTAAAATTAACATAAAATGGTGCACTTTCTACTACCAGAAAAATGAGCTTATGCATCAAGCTTGTAACGTCCGTAAGATACATTCATTATTACATGCTGCCAATATTGATCAATTCTGTGATTACACTAATAATCAGAAAAATTTTCAAGGGAATTTTGCAGGAAGACTGTGCTGTGAAGGGAAGAGGTATTAAATTTGAGGCAAGAATTTGGAAAATCCTGCACTGTCAGGATCCTGCAATACGATTGTCATGAAAAGAGAAAAATATCCTTAGGCAGAGCTGTGGGACTGTCATCTTTCATCATTCCTGGATTGGGCTTTCCTGGAGTCGTCAAAGGCCCCTGGGAGGAACAGAAGTTCATGGCTACAGCCTTTGTTACAGAACAGCGCCAGTGCTCTGTGCTGTATCCTACTACGTGGACCCAGGACCCAGCAAGGAATAAGAAAGGCCAGACGTGGAGGCCATGGTGACAGGGTTAGATTTTCTTGCAAGAGTAACTGGAGTCATTGAAAGTTTTCACTGTGGTCGGGAAGAAGGGAGGGAGGCATGACATAATGCTTATTTTTATTTATTTATTTATTGACCCTCCCCAAAATGGACACGTATGTTTATTTAAAAAAATCATTTGACCCCCCAAATATGCTTATTTTTAAAATGTTACAGTGCCTTGATCAAAATTTACAAGTTGATTGAAAACATATATGGAAATGCAAAGGACCTAGAAAAGTTAAAACAATTCCAAAAAGGGACCAAGTTGGAAGACTCTCACTGCATGATTTCAAAATTTATTGTAAAGCTACTCAAGATTATGTGGTGTTGGCAAAAGGAAAGACAAATAAATCAGTGGAACAGAATGGAGAGTCCTGAAAGAAACCCATATATATATATGACCAATTGAGTTTTTGGACAATGTTGACAAGACAATTCCATAGGGAAAGAAATGTCTTTGCAACGAATGGTGCAGGAAAAACTAGGTAAACATAGGAAAAAAGCTAACCTTGATTCCTACCTCACACTATACACAGAAATAATTTAAAGTGTACACACACCTAAACATAAACTCTAAAATTACAGAGTTTGGAGAATAACAAAGGAGAATGTTCTTTAGACTTTAGGATAGGCAGAGGTTTCTTAGGACCCCAAAATCACTGAACATGTAAAAGAAAAAAATATTGATTAAATTGGTCTTCATTAAAATTAAAAACTGCTGTTCATCAAAAGACATCATTAAGAGAATACAAATGCAATCCACAAACCTGGATTGTGGACAGGTATCTGCCAAAAAGTTGTGTCCAGGTACAAACGATTTATATCCAGACTATATAAAGAATTCCTATAACTCAACAATAAAAAGACAACTCTGTTTTTAAAATGGGCAAAAGACTTGAATAGAGAAGTACAAATGGCTAATAATCATATGAAAATGTGCTCGTCATCTTTAGTCATCTGAGAAATACATCTTTGTGCCATGATGAGAAACCATTACACTCCTTCAGAATAGCTACAAGTGGAAAAGACTGACAGCGCTGGTGTGGCTGTGGGGAAACTAGAACTCTCGTACATCGTTGGTAGGAGTGTAAAACGGTACAGCCATTTTCACAAACTGGCTGTTCCTCATAAAACTAAACCTATGCTCCAACCCCACAGTTGCATTCCTGAGGATTCACAGAAGAGAAATGGACACATGTCCACAAAAAGACTTGTACACAAATGTTTATACCAACTTGGTTCAAAGTAGTCACATGGGAAACAATGCAAATGTTCAACAATAACAGATTAGACAAATGGTGGAATATTTATAGACGGAAACTACTCATAAAAAATGAACTATGGATATACATGATTACATGGAGGCCTTATTTGCATGAAACAAGGCAGATCCCAAAAAGCATATGCTCTGTCCTTTTACTTGGGTAAGTTCCAGAACAGGCAAAGCGAGTGGACAGTGATAGAAAGAGAACAGTGGTTGCCTGTGGGGGCGGGCACTCACTGCAGAGGGGCGTGAGGGCTCTCACTGCCAGGACTGGAATGCTCTGTGCTCTTGATGGGCAGGATGGTTATGCAGGTAGGTAACTGACCAGAACTCACGTGCTTAAGCTCAGTATTTCACTGGATGTAAATTTTACTTTAATAATAAATCGTAAAAAGATCATAGTGCCTGAAGTTTGGGGCAGAGTGGACACTGGAGGCCAGTTAGGAGGCTGTGACAATAGTCCAGGCTTGAGAGAGTGATGGGGGGGTTGTAAGAAGTGGCCAGACTTGGGGTCTTTTGGAGAGAGGGCTGGGCTGGTTAGCCCAGCAGGTGAGAATCTTGCTTGGAGGCCCAGACAATGGAATCTTTGAAGCCCGTTTATTTGTGCATTTCACTCTGAACCTTTCTCTTTCTAAAATAATTTGAAGTTTATTAGAACAAAGGACATGTATTCAATAAGGCTGAGAAGACATAACTGAAAATTGAAACCAGATGATAGAAGAAGCAAGTATGTCGGTTTGTGGTCTGCTATTTAAAAAAACGGAGATCAGAACCTCTTTCTGCCCAGGCCCCTCGGCTGGGCACCTGACCTGGGCTGCCGATGGGTTGCAAAGGAGGCCATGTGGGTCTTTTAACATCAGAGGAAAGGCAGCTCAGACTACGCACACCCAACCGGTTCTGAATCATGCTGCTTTTATTTGAGGAAGTATTAAATATATGTATATATACATATATCTTTTAGAGACTCTCTGGGCTTATGAAGCAAAAAATATACATTTTGCAGAATTTGTAACAGAATATTACATCACAAAGGTCTGCTACATCAAGTGCTTTACAAAGAAAAGGATGTGTTTTAGGAAAAACTACCTCCTTCTGTTTGAGACTGAATTTATTAAGTAGAAATAAAAAGAGCATGGGCTGTAATTTTGGTTAAACTTGGGTATATTATCCATGCATTGATGGGATGATTATCATTTATTATTAGCAAAAATTTATATGCTGATATGGAGCTTGAGTTTGGTTTGACTCTATCAGGTGTACATGAAGGCAGCTACTGATACGGTAGAAATACTGCAAAACGTATGCAGAACAACACATGTTGATTATTGACTGATTTGTCGGTAGAGACGATTCAGTTAGTGTTCCCAATTCAATAAGAGGAGAAACATTCTTTAATTAAGAACAATTAACCAATCAGAAATGAAAGAAGAATTGAAGAAAAGAGAGAATTTATGTATGAAGAAGATGTTAAAAATATAGACCACTAAGGCAGTCATTCATATGAAACCCAGTCTCAGTTCTGGAATTTCAGTTTGGCCTCTTGAAATGGACCAGTCCAAATGCACGCTTATGTCCACATCAGAGAAAGAATGGCACACTCCGACTGACATTTCCCATCAGGCCTAATAGCGAAGGTTGCCGTCCCGTGCAAAGACAGGGGAAGGGAAGTAATTGTCATAAACAATTTATAATGCTCCAAGATGGCTAAATTTGGGGTTGATTCTTCAGCAAATGTGCTTGCAATGTATTTCAAACTGGTGAGTAAAAGTGACCACACTCGGATACCACTAATGACAAAGTCATACTCCTGCATCGACAATATACGCCAAGAGAATGAAATATGAAGAAAACTGTGAACAGTTGGAAATGCCGAGGGATATACTTACTCCTGATGGCTTAGGTTTGGCTAGAGCAGAGCAGGTGGATTCAGGTGAGCAAGGGTTTGTTGTGATATTTCTGGATAGGGTGGCTCTCAGAAAGATGGCGTGGGCCACAGTGACGGGTTGATGCCAGGTGGTTTCTGGGGACAAGGCTGGTGGTGCAGAATAGGAGTGGATCGGTGATGAAGGCTGGGCCACTGGAGTCCCGAGTGGCCTCCAGCAGTGAGGGCAGTGGCAACGTGTCCAGATGAGGGACTTGAAGATCTGGTTTCTGATCCTTGCTCTGTCACTTACCGGGTGACTCTGGTTGGGCATAGCACTTGACCTCCCTGAGCCTGTTACGTGGGGTCAGTCCTTCCTGTCATGCTTAGCCTCAGGAGGGTTGTTGTGAGGATTTGTGCAACAAGGACACTTGCACTCTCCAAAAATGTCTGAATATCTGCTACAGTTGTTTTTTTATTATTTGCTGGTAACTCACTCTCCAGTGTGAGCTGAAGCTGGAGTCATGCAATGGTTTATGCTCAAGCCTGGAGATATTTTAGGAAATAATCAATACAAGATGCACTGGGTTGGAGCCATAAGAGTCATAAATCTTGACAGCCTGCTGTTTGATAAAATTAATAACACTTGAGAGCAACATTGTAAAAATCTATGGGAGGGGAAAATAGAGAGTGTGTTTGGGGAGAGAGCTTAAACCAATGTGGAAACTGAGAGTCATCCAAGGAAGGTCGGCTATCATCCTGCAGCTGGCGGGGCAGTGTACACACACACAGACACACACACACTCTCGTACACACACATGTATGTGTGTACACCCCCCCACATGCACACGCGCACATGCACACATACTCAGGTGTACATGCACACACATATACACACAAACACACATGCACACAGGGACACATGTACACATACATACACACATGGGTAACAAACACCAGTTTTCTTGGCCGGGTCTCAGAGAGTCTGGCAAATGAGGACAATTTGCATTAATTCCAACAACGGACAATTGCAATTTGCCCACTCAATGGCCCACCACCTTCTAAGGAGATGCCACTACTTCTGCAGTTTTTAAATGAAACAGTGACAGTGTCGTTGCCCTGTCTCATTTCTCACTGGTGGAGGAGAGTGTGCTCACATAGCTTTGGGATTTGTTGCTGCTGTGTACCATGAGTGAGAAGTGGGGACTGCAGTCTTGTGATTTTTAAATCATCAAGGTCCTGAGATGATCTCTGGTTAGAGAGGAAAATGAAGAATATTGCTTTTCTGTGTCAAAATGCTCCCAGACCTCCACAATCCTCTGGGCTCATGTCAAGATGTTGCTGGTGCTTAAGCATCAGGGGGCATCAGGGCTGCAGAGGGAATGCTGGCGAGCCACGAGGGACAAACCTGGTGAAGGCAAAGCAAAGTCTGAGCAACGTCTGCCTTGACCTCCATGTGGATGCAGTTGACTTTCTGTTGTCTAAGCGTCTTTAAACACTACGTACATGTGGTCAGAGATCAGAAGAACACATTGAAAAAAAGATGAAAATGTTTATTTTCATGGAGTGATGGGATTATTTTTTAATTTGAAAATTGCTTTTATTGTTTTTGTATGACAAAAGTTAACATGCCTTTATTATAAAAACTGTGAATTTAAAAGGTCAGAAAACCACAAGGAAACCTTGACATTGGGTCTGTCATGTTTTCAGGCAGAGAAAACAAAGAATTTTGTCAGCCGAAGCCTCGTTATAGGAGAAGTCCTCTCCATCGCGGATATGGCCACGGGAGTGAAGGTGAGAGGGCTGGGCAGCTGTCTGCACGACCTCACGCTTGCTTTGATGGCGAGGAGTGGGAGCTCTGACCCGGGGAGCTCAGTCTGTTTTCTGCAGTAGGTGTAGGTCAAATGGTACACCTCACAACCCAGCCCTGACTGCCGCCTTAACCATTATATCCAATCCTGTTTTTGTTTTTTCTTTGCTTTTCTTTTTTGTGTAGCTTTATTACATTTGTATCAATGGATTATTTTCATTTATCTTAATTTTATAAAAACAGTATCATTATCATTTGATTTACTTTCTTTACTTAAATATTGTTTCCAGGATTGATCCATATTGTTGCATGTCACTGTATTCATTGTTTAATCTTTTTTTAAAAAAATCTTTTTATTTTGAAATAATAATGCTCACAAAAAGTCAAGAGAATAGTGCATAGAGTCATGTGACCTCTACCCATTCTTCCGTATCGGTGACATCTTATATAGCAGTCATGCAATATGAAACCAGGAAATTGACATTAGTACAGTATTGTCAGATAGGATACAGACCTGATTCAGATTTCACTGGTTTTTACACAGACATAGTTGTGTGTATATGTGTGTGTGTGTGTGTGCAGTTTGACCCCATATATCGATTCATATAACCACCACCACAATCGAGATATAGAACTGTTCCACCATCAAAAAGCAACTTCGTGGTGCTACCTAGTCCTTGTCAGTTGCATCCAGCCCCACCCCTGCCCTTTGGCAACCACTGATCTGTTCTCCATCTGTATAGTTTTGTCATTTTTGGAATGACACAGAAATGGAAGTCCATTCATTTTTGACCACTGTATAATATTCCTTTGTGTGACTATTCCACAGCTTTTGTTTGTCCACTTTCTCATGTTGTTTCCAGGTCTTTGCTAACATGAAGAGTGTGGCTATGAATAGTCTTGTCCACGCCTGGTGTTGAACATGGGTAAAAACTTCCTTTAGGTGTTCAACTAGGAATGGAATTGCTAGTTATAGGATAAATGAATGCTTATCTTTAAAGGGTAGTGCCAGTCTGTTCTCCAAAGTTATTACTTCAATTCACATTCCCACCAACAGCGTGTACTCAGACCCTCTGAATCCACGTCCTCACCCACATTTGGAATTCTTAGACGTCTCTATTTTTGCCAATGAAATGGATATAAAATGACATCCCACCGTGGTCTTGCTTTGCATGTCCCAGATCCCCAAGGATAGTGAGTGGAATAGCTCAGGTGGGAATGACTGCCACAGCCCTTCCTGGTGCCCTAAGCCTCCCAGCAGACAGTCATTCGTGTGGCCCTGCATATGCCCTCCTTTCCCTCCCTGGCTACCACAGGTCTCAAATAATTCCCCATTTTAATCCTTGGTCCTGATGTCCCCAAAGGGGAGAAATTACAACTAGAATGTGAAGACAGAATGATCAGACAGGAAGCCAGGCCACTGGCAGTGAGTCCAACATGGCGGTTATTTCTGTTTGGTGCAGATGTTTTCTATGGGCAAGACTTAAAGAGAAAGAAATATGTGCATGCCATCCTGTGGTGAGGGCATTGACCATCAGGTCCTTCCAGGAAGACTGGCCTCCCTGACATTTCAACCAGGCAGGGCCTCTTCCCTCCTGGATGGGCCGGCTGTGGTTTTGGGGAGAAGAACCGTCAGCTGAGATGCAACAAATAGAGCCCCTCTCAGAAATGCTGGAGGATCCTGGTCCAGACTTATGACCCCCAGTTTGTGCTTTTACTATATCGTTCTTCTCCCCACCTGCCTTCTCTTTGGCAAACTTCCGTGGGTTGTCACCATGGGGTCATCTGGAAGGGAGTGGCAGGGTTCTGAGCAGGGAGCCTTCTCCTGTGGTCTCCAGGGTCTTGCACTGAGGCTAGTGCACAGAGCTGCACAGGGAATGTTTGAATGGAGAGGATGGGGCAGCCTGTGGTTTAAAGTGGACTTAGGAAGCATTTTAACCAACTGCAATGTGTGCATCTTATTTAGATCCTGATTCAAACAACGAACTGTTTGTAAAGAAAAATTCTATGTCAGCTGGGGAGATCTAAACATTGGACCTTTGACGATATTAGAGAATGATTATTATATTTTTAGGTGGGATAATGGTTTTAGGGTTATGTTTTAAAAAAGAGTCTTTATCTTTTCAGATGTGTAGGAAATATGTAGGGAAGACATGGTGTGATGTCTGGGATGGACGTCAGGACGACTCAGTGTGTAGGAAGGGAAAGTGTGTGGGGGTCGGGGGAGATGAAGCACAGTGGACTCTGCTCATCCTTGAGTTCACTGTACCCTTCTGTTTTGTTTAAAATTTCACGTAATTTTTTTGGAAAAGGTTTTACTCCTGAGTATTCTAGAAGGAAGCTGGAATAGATTTAAAGAAATGGCTCTTTAAAATGCTCCTCTGATCATGTCACTCTCCTGCTTAAAACCCCTTCCTTCCCATTATGCTTTAGAAAAACCTTCTAATCCTCGATGTGGTCCATGGGTCCTTGCAGGGTGTGGCCCTGATCGCCTCTCCCAATGCATGCTGTTCCTCTTTCCTCTGCTCCTTAGGCCTCCTTCTGGTTCCTTTTGCCCACTTTGAACCACTCTTGCCACCCACTCTAGACTGATCTTTCCCTTGTGTCACTTGGCTGACACCTGTTTATTCTTCAGATCCCAGCAGAAGTGTCCTTCCCTAAAGGAAGCCCCTCCTAAACTTGCAATTTAAATCCCATCTACTCATTGTCATCTGTCTTTGTTTCTTATAGTTTCCTGTCATTGCATGTTCCCATTTTGAATCTATATATTTATTCACGTGATTACTGTATGCCTCTTAGCACCACTAGAGGACAACTCCTTGAAAATTATCACTCCTACATTCTTGGTACATAGCAGGTGTCAATATGTGAGTATTAAATAAATACATAGAACTGAAACAATATGATGGTGTCCCAGAAGGTTAAACATAGAATTACCATTATGACCTAGCATTCCACTATCTAGGCATATACCCCAAAGAACTGAAAGTGGGGGCTCAAGCAGATACTTGTATGCCAATGTTCATTGCAGCATTATTCATAAGAGCTAAAAGGTGGAAACAAACCAAGTTTCCATGAACAGATGAATGGATAAACAAAATGTGGAATATACACACAGTGGAATACTATTTGATCATGAAAAGGAATGAAGTTCTGACTTGTGCTACAATGTGGATGAACCTTGAAAACATTACACTAAGTAAAATAAGCCAGACACAAAAGGACAAATATTATATGAGTCCACTTACATGAAATATCTAGAATAAGCAAATTCATAGAAACAGAAGGTAGATTAGAGGTTACTGAAGGCTGGGGGAGGGAAGAATTAGAAGTTATTGCTTAATGGGGTAAAGAGTTTCTATTTGGGATGATGAAAATTTTCAGAAATAATGGTGATGGTCACACAACATTGTGACTGTATTTAATGCCACTGGACCATACACTTAAAAAAATGGCTACAATGTCAGACTTTATGCTATGTGTATTTTACCCCAGTAAGAATACCAATTAAAAATTATTATTAACTCTGTTTGCTTTCCCACTCATCAGTCTTTGTGGGAGATTTTTTTTCCTGATCTTGGAAATCCTAGGCAGTTACAGGCACCTGTGCCTCTGAGTCTGGCCGGGAGGGCTGTGGCTGCCTTTTCTGTTGGTGGTGGAGGGAGATGTCCAGGAGGGCATATGGTGTGCTGAGAACAGTTCCTGTGAGCTCTGAGTTGGTCAGGGGGTCCCCAGACCCCGCTGCTAGCCCAAGAGCAGCTGGTGGTCCCTGCCTTTTGCAGGAGCTGGCTGTCAACCCGAGGAGGGGATGTCAGCATCAATGCGTCAAAATCAACTGTACCCTGCAGGTCCAATCCCCTTTTCTCTCTCTCACCAGGGGTGTGTTTATCCAGGGACTTTGCATTTCCCTGAGTGCTTTGGAAAAACACATTTGACTCACACAGCCAAGTGCTGGCAGGGCTGGGGACTGGTTCTGAGCACATATCACAGTGCAGGGGTGGGCACACCAGAGAGGTGCCAGGGAAAAAGATTCTCTTTCCTGGGGCTTTGAATACCCACTCTAGCTTGAGAGCAAGCTCAGGTCTTCTACCAAAAATGAGGATGCAATCTGGAAGGACTCTAAGGCTGAAAAAAACCACAATGTGCTTCCTTTTGTCTTGGCCTGTAGCTGTTCTCTTTTTCTTCATTTGAATCATCTTACTGTCCGTCTTAGCCTGCTTGGGCTGCTGTAACAAAATGCCACAGACTGGGTGGCTTAAACAACAGAAGTTTATTTTCCCACATTTCTGGAGGCTGGAAAGTCTGAGATCAGAATGTGTGCATGGTCAGGTTCTGGTGAGGGCTCTTTTCCTGACTTGCAGACGGCTGCCTTCTTGCTATGTCCTCACATTGTGCAGAGGCTCTGGTCTCTCTGCCTCATCTTAAAAGTGCACTGATCTCATCATGAGGGCCACACCCTTATAAACTCATCTAACCCTAATTACCTCCCAAAGTCCCCATCTCCAAACACCATCACATTGGGCATTAGGGCTTCAACATATGAACTTTGGTGGTGGTGGTGGGACACAATTCTGAGTCCATTTCTGAGGTCACCATTTTCTCAAAAACCACTTCCAGTGCCTCATTGTATCCCATTTTCTCTTGGAATAAAAAGATCCTGAGTGCACTTGAAGTTTCTTTGGGAGACCCTCTGTAGGGCTGTTGCGTAGAAGGGCCTGTTTTATCGATGCCATGGCACCGGCAGACTTCTGCACGCAGGACAGACCTCACTGGTCCATCGTGGCAGGGACACAGTCAGAATGATGAGGGCTCACATTCTGTCTCTAGGACTTCCCAGTCACGGTTCTGGCACATCTTTTTGTACATCTGTATCTTAGTTTTCTCTTCTGTAAAGATGGCATTGCTAATGCCCATTCATAGGCTGTGTGCAGATTTAAATTCATAATGGGAAGCCCCATGCTAATCCTGGCATGTAGCAGAAGGTCAGTGGGTGGTGGGGACTGTAACCCGCTGGGACATGGGCAGAGGCCTCTCCTAAGAGTCTTCTAGCTAGTAGCTCCATTGGTGGATGGAAGTGAAACCAAACTACCTTCCCAGGTCTACCTGATCAGATTTCCCTCCCACTTTGGGGTGTCTCCTTCTAGTCATCATCTGAAAGCTAAGGGGCCCTGCCAGGGCTCTGTCTTTTGGTTCCTGGGCATGTCCTGGCCTCACCTCCCAGCCATTAGGTATCTCCAACTGGGGCCCCTGCAGCTGTTGCCAGCCCTTGCTGGGCGAGTTGTGGTCATTACTTTTCACACCCGATGTTGTAGCTTTGCTTTTTCTTCTCCAGAGAAATGAGAAAGGAGAGGGGAGCTTCCCCAGACAAGCAAGACAAGGTGGGTGTGTGTTTGAAGTTAGAGTTTTCAGTAGATTTCCCCGGCTCCCTTTTATTTCCTTGTCATTGCTTTTCCTGGTCTCTCTTGGAACAAATGGACCTCTCTGTGTCCTGTTCAGGATGCCGGGAAGTCATGGCAGCAGTGGACATGGTGTCCTCTCGGAGGACACTTTGCACTGCTCCCTCAGGAGGGGTTGGTGCCCGTCTCCTGTCGGGCTCAGCATCTCTGTCTTCACGCGCCCGGCCTTCCTCCTGACTCCTCCCAGATCCCCTCCAAGCTGCCCCGCCACCTGGCAACTCAGACCACAGACCCAGGTGTCTGCTGGGGTCCTCTCTTTCCTTCTCCTCCCAAATCCAGCCCATTGGCTCTTTTCCAGAATCTACCCTGAGTCCTTCTACTCTCCCCTGCCTGCCTCCCTGCCAGCTGGGCTGGGGTCCCTGCCCCTCCCAGGAAGCACCTGCTGAAAGCATGTCAGGCCAGGGAGTCATCTGCTTAGAGCCCCCCGGGAGCTCTTTTTGCACTTGGCCCAGCTTTGTCAGATTACCTGCCACTCAGTGAGTGTGGCTTTTGTGGGAGAAGAACCCCACATTTGACCTGCGTCGGTTGGGGTCACCCAGACACCACCTCTGTTATCTGTTGCAATTTTCTGCAAACCTACAGGTTCACACCCACAGCCCAGGGCTCCTACTAATACAGTTAGTGAATAGCGGCTTTCAAAATGTGGATCAAACACTATAGGTTTTTTTCCCCTTCCTAAAAAGGGGGAAAGGACTTAAAACCTTGAAAACGAAAATATTGTCAAGAATGTATTAACCACCAGCCGAAGAGATTTAGAGGTGGAGAATCCAACTTGTTTTAGTGTTAGAAAAATATTTTTTTTTCACTTGACTTTCAAGATGGTTTAGGGAAAAAACATGTACTAGTTGGATTGCTTCCATTTCCCATGTTGGAATTAGTAATGCAGCTTGCAGTGCCCGCAATGATTCTGTGGAGAAGCGGGCTGAGTCATCAGGGCGTGAAACATCTTCCCAGGTTACTTTATGATTCTTCAAATGAAAAGCACTTCATATGTCAGATATGATTAGTGAAATTCGCCTGTCCTGACGTCAGAGTGTTTTGGCTGGTCAGCGCTGTTGGAGCAGATCAAATGCCATTTCATGAAGTTATCCCCGGGTCGACTGTACATGTGGGGGACAGCGGGCTCCTCCAGATGCAGTGACCCCAGGAAAACAGTCCAGTCCAACCTTGCCCAAGCAAAAATGGCACTTATTGGCTGCTTTAACTTAGGGGTGCGGGGTGTGGCAGGCTTCAGGGGTGGGTGTGCAGGACCCGTCTCTCTCATCCCGAGGCTCTGCCGCTTTCCCCTGACCTGGCTCCGTGCATTGGCCTCGTTCACCAGCTCATGGCCATGTGGCTGCCGGCCACATACGTGTTCCACTGCATCGAAAAGGAGCCCTTCTCTTCTGCAGCAGCTCACCCACATGTCCCAGCCGCCTCTTTGGACCCACCCAGATCACAGGTCTGTCCCTGGAGCCATCCTTATGGCCAGGGGGATGACGTCACACAGATCAGCCAGTCCTGGGCCCCAGACTCATCCTAAAGCTGGGGGTGGAGTCGACATTACCCACAAACCACTTAGACTGACTAGGGGAGGAGGGGTCCTCGGGGGAGGAAAACTGGGGCTGTGTGGTCAGGACGGGAGTGAATGCTGACCTGCAGACACAGCAGGCTCAAGTTATTGAGTCTCTACAGTCAGTCACCCTGCCCCTTCCAAATGGACCTGCTCAAGCCACCCTTCCTCCTCTTCCTCCTCCTCATCTCTTTCTTCCTCCTCCTCCTCCCTGTCAGCAACCCTTTTCCAGGGTTTACAGAAGCCTAGGTGGAGTGGTTGGCAGTCGACCCTCGGTGGATCCTCATGGCAACCTTACCGAGCACTGCTGGGTGTTGGCAGCTTGGGTTGGAGCCCCAGCCCTTGCCACTTTCTCGGGGTGTGGCCTCAGGCAAGGCACTTTCCCTCTCTGGACCCCGCATGCTCAGCTGTTCAAGGTGGGGGGAGGGTGACAGTGTTTCCTTCACAGGGTTGCTGTGAGCACCGACGAGCTTGTGTGTGTGGATCAGCACGTGGGTGCACACCTTATTCGCTCCATTTGTCAGATGGGGAAGCTGAGGCTGCTGTGCCATTTGTCAAGGATCCCACAGCCAGTGGGGAGCTGAAGTGGGACTGGTGTCCAAGCTGCCTCCTCAGCAGCAGGCTGAGTGCTGTTCGTTCTGCAGCGTTGCCGCCCCTTCCCCCTTCCTACTTGCTGGCTGCTCCTCAGGGCGGCACACCCTCTCGGATCCCAGCATCTGGGATCGCGGCACACACGCCAAGCTGCAGGTCCCGGGACACAAGGCAGAACAACCGTCAGAGCAGTCATTTGATGGGGTGAACGGGGCAGCCCTGAGGGTGGAGGACTGACTTTCTGAGGGGCTGGGTGGCCTCTCCGAGAGGGTGACCCGTGAGCCTTGTCTGCAGAGAGGAAGTGGAGCTCGTCAGGTGTCGGAGGGGAAGGAAGAGGAAGCTTGCCACTGGCGGGACTTAGGTAAAGCTCAGGAGCCCAATAGATGCTCCTTGAATGGAGTTTGGCCGGGGAATTTAATTGTCATTTAATGGTTGGCTGTTGCTAATGACGGTTTGTGTTGTCCTTGTTTCCAGTGTGGAATAATTTATTGGCTATTTGGTGGTGCTGTCAGGAATCTCGGAAGCCCTGGACACGTTACTAAGTGGTTTCAGCCACTCCAGGTACGGCACGTTCCTCAACAGATGCCTTCTACGGGGAGAGCCTTAAACATCCTTAGTGTCCCATTAGCTTGTCACTAGACTGAATTTTTTATAATTACCCCCAAATCACCTGTCCCTCTCTCACCACCATTCTTAATGGGCTGAGAGGTCTTCGGTTAGAGCACCCAGCTGACCGGCTAATTCTTTCTCACTTCTGGTGAACTCCAGGAGCAGAAATACACGGGAATGTTTGCGATGACCGAGAGGGGCCATGGGAGCAACGTGAGAGGGATCCAGACCGAAGCCACCTTTGACCTCTCTGCACAGGTGAGGATCTGTCCTTCCACCCACTGTTCAGGGCAGCAGGAAACCCACAAGGCCAGGCTGTCCTTCAGCGTCACAGCCTCTGTGTGTGCTCTCTGGCCCGGGGAGCTCAGATGCGGAGCAAACGTCTAGGTGTTTCAGTCGAGGTGGGTGTATGCTCAGCCTTTGTGAGTCCAGCGCCAGCCAGCAGTTACATAGCGCCCGTGATGTGCTCTGAGCACTGTACGTGTGCTCCTTGATTTAGTCGCTTGCCGTGACTACATGAGAACAATACTGAAGCCATTTTGTTGTCCTTCCTAATGGTAGCAGGTGAAGGAGTGGAAGGCACTCTGCATTGTGCTATGTGGCGGAGGGCACTGTCAGGGCTGGGGCTTCCTTGTTTGTCGCGAGCCAAGGCCTCTGTACTGTATCACGCAGGGTTCTGAGGGCGACCTGCACTGGCCTTTTACATGACAACTGAAACAAGAGCGTCTCCAATCTCACTTTTTCATTTTTCCTTTTCTGATATTATTTCCTTTCCATTCCTTTTTTCTCTTCCCTTCTCTTTCTTTTTCTTCTCTTTGTCTCTCTTCCTTTCCTTCCCCGTCTTACTGATTAACAGAAAGTTGGTCAAGTCTCTTGGAATTGCTCTCTCTCTTCATGATGCGTCACAACCTGCACTGTGAACGCTCTGCCCTGTCACCCTTATTACCGTCGCTTCAACTCCCACGCCCGCCTGAACAAAGAAAGCAACAATTCACTTATGTCGCTCCCCTTTATAGTTTTTTGCCTGATGCTGGGTATTCCTGAGAACAACAAAGGGATAAAGACATTTTGAAGTACTTTCTAGAAATGAGGCTTTGTAAACCGGAGTGTGTCAGCATGTGCCTGAGTGTGGGTGTGGGCGCTGTGTGGCCAAGCGGCTGCTTGGTCTGTTCGTTTTCCCTGAGTTTGTCCTTTAGAGTCTGGATTTTTGTCAGTAGGGTTCCCTGACCCTCGAATGCTAGCTGGAGGTGGTCAGAGTTCAGAGTGCAGAGTCAGGGGAGGGTTGTGTTAGAGGATGCTCTGCTTTCTCTCTTGTCCTGGCGTCCGTTCTCTGCAGGAGCCAGTGATGTCCAAGGTCACAGTGAGGACAAGAATAAGCACTGCTGTTTCTTGGCCCCTCACTATGTGCCATGCTCTGTGTCACTCTCCCTCTGTGTATATCTGCGTTTCCTCCCACAACAATCCCATAAACATGATGGTAAGCCCTTCCTGTTAACTGAGCACAGATATCCTGGGCACTAAGCTAAGCCCTCTACACGCAATATTTTGTCAAATGTTCCATAATCTTATAGAAAGGTATTATTGTCCCTACTTTACAGATGGGGAAACTGAGGCTCACAGAGGCTGAGAAACGGACTCTGGTTACCCAGTTAATAAGCAAGTCTATGTTCGGTAGTGGTGGTTTTTTTACGTAGCAGCCTGGCTTTCCTGCTGGTGGGCGTGCTGGTCTAGCATCTTTTGGATTTTGGCTGGCTGATTTTTTCTCTCCCCAAGCCATGATATTGAGATCACCTTGCTGTCATTGATAGGGAGGGGAAAAAAAACCCACCTGCAATTCTTATTTATTTGTTTCTTCTTATAATTATCTTTTTTTCCACAAAAATAATTTCCTGTGTTGGTCCCATTCTCCCCAAAGAGCATAAATGATTTAGCTACCTGGTGTGCCTCAGCAGCTGCCACGGGCTGGCAGGGGAGTTGCAAAGTTGAAATCGTAATGATGGGAGCCTCTGGTGAGCGCTCTGCCCCGCTGGGGGTGGGAGTAAGAACAAGCCCATCGTAAACTCCCGCTGCACAGAATTGACAAAGCAGGGGATGGGCTTCTCCTTTCAGTGGGCTCTGCGTTTCCCCTTCATTTCCCCTTTAAACTGTTAGAGCGTATTAAATGAGGGTTCGCTCCCTCAAGGACTGTTTGAATCTCTTACATTTCTTTTGGTTATTCATTCCTGAGGGTTGGTTATTTTATATTTATTTTGAGAGGAGTGGATTGGGTAGTGTTATGGATAGTCAAGAGGTAAGAGAGAGTTTTATTATTACACTTTATGCTAAATAGCAAAAATAAATGAAGTTAGGAGCTCTCTGGCTAAAGTCATCTTTTCTAGCACTTACAGCACTGACCATTTTGCTGGCCTCCAACAAATGATTATTCTGGTAACCGACACACATGGTGTGCGTTATTTAGACCCAGCTTTAACTCCAGGGTTTTGACTGATGCAAACTTTCCAAATCAAGTGTTTTGCCAGAAGTGACAAACCTCCTTTCCCAGGGTGTAGCAGATGTTTACGTGGGTGGGGGGGCAGGGGAGGACAATGGCTTCCTGCGCCCTCCCTATCCCACCAGGTCTTTTCTGCCAGGCCAGCGTTCCCTCAGCCATGTCCCTTCCTGCTCCCCACCCCCCACCCCCAGGTGTAAGCATTCCCCACCCACGTGGCTTGTGTTGTTGTTGTTTTTTACTGTACCCAACCTCAAATAACTCCTTTCCTTGAAAAGTCCTGGCTGGCCCGATAAGACAAGGGCAGCCTCCAGAGACTTCTCTTAAAAAGATTCAGCTTGTCCATTTATGTTTCTAAAAAGCCCTTGCACATGTTAAAAGTTTCTTTGTGCAAACATATGTCAAAGAATGTTTTCTCAGGCTTCAAGACTGTATTTTTTGGCCAGAGGGAAAGTGTTGTCTATATGCTTTATAGTCTGAAATCTGAGATAATCTTTGTGTGATCAATAGCTTGTTGGTTTAGTTCAGCCACATCTTCAATAGTGTCAACTCCAATTAAATTTGCAGCTCAACTCTGCCATTTCCCGTGGGCTCCCTGAGTTGTCCTGGGGACCCTGTATTCAGAGCTGGCAGTGTGGTCAGTCCCTCCTTGGCAAGAGGTTTAAAGGTAACCCCGGTGTCGAGTGAGACTGGGGAGGGCCAAGAAGTGAAGGGGAACATTTCCACTGCGGCCCTGGTATTGGCTTCCAGAGAGTAGGAAACAGAAGACGAAGTTTTGAGCAGAGACTGAAAACAAAAACCCTGCATGTTCTTCCTGCTTCTTTGTGACCAGTGTTAGTTCCAGACTGTTTTGAGCTAGAATCCTTGGTCAGTTTCAGAGACAAACTGTGTGGCACATTCTGAGATTTTCCCTTCCTAGGATAGAGACACATTTACAAGTGCTTTTGTTTTAAGAGCTTGGACATGTGAACCTTTCGGGGAAAGCTTTAATTATTACATTCATTGATCAGAAAAATTCATTGATCAGGAAAATGGAGAGGCAGGTTCTGAAGCAATCTTCTGAATGCTTAAATGACTAATTTCTTTTTATAAAAACCAAAATTTTTTGGGCTGATATTCTAAGCAATGGTAGCAAGAGGTCACAGTGGCCTATTAGTCTTGCTGCATCCAGGCATCCAGTTTTGGCCTCTGATTGCTTGGCTGCTATTTCAACAGACCTGTGTCATGGAGGCAGGGATGTTCAGGGCCTGGGAAACGGCAGAAGCCGTGAGGAACCAAGTGATTTGCCCAGCAGGGGGAAACACTAGCAGACAAAATGAAGCACACGAATGTGGACCCTGGAACAATCCATCTAGGGGCCGAGACCATTGGATGTTCCATCTTTCCTTGAGAACCTCGCAGGTGGGGTGTTTGGGGACGAGGAGGGTGTGGAGAGCTGAGTAGGTACCGCCAGGGCTTTTAGAGATTTTACTGTTGGATTATTTAAAAGTCAAAACCTCGGTGTGAAGTAGTCAGAGAGAAAGAAGTTGGTAATTGAAGAGAGACTGCACACATTAAAGCCAGGCAGGTGCAGCCAAACAGCGCACACGTCAGCCTGGCGTTCCAAAGAAGAGAGACCAGGATGGAGCAAACAAACACCTTTAAACGATTGAAAATTGGCAACTTATTCCCCTGATTGGATTTTTCCTTGAAAAAATCACCTTAGTCTCCATTCATTTTCAGAGTTGAGGTGGAGGTGACACGTGCACGGAGGTGATAGCACACAGCAGGGCTGGCTTCAGCAGGTGGAGCCACATGACCTTTCCTTTGTCTCCTCTTTGCTGTGAAATCACCTGGAAACGGTGTCCTGCACCATGCGGATCTATTTTCACCGTATTCGTTGCCTTGAGCCAAGCAGTTGAGATGAGCCATAGGAACGGAAACACTCTGTTGCTCTGCTGTTTCTGTGCAGGAGTTTGTCATTGACACGCCGTGCGAGAACGCCGAGAAGATGTACATCGGAAACGCCATGCACGGGAATTACGCCGCGGTCTTTGCCCAGCTCATCATAAATGGAAGATCTCAAGGTTTGTCACCGACACAGACAACCAGAATAATTCTCTTTACTGGCACTATTTTCCAGTGGAAACCCACTATGCAGGGCTGTTTTTATCTTATAGAAAATTCAGTACTAAGTTTATCTCCTAAATATACATGTTGGTAAAATTTATTATCAGATTTTGACGTCACACGCTATTATGTGCAGTGCATGGTTGTGGAACTGAATGAATTTGGGAATCAAAATAATTTTATTCAGTTCCAGGAAATGAAGAGAGCTTCATTCCTGTCTTTAGAAAGGAGAGCTCACTAACAATCTCTATGCCTTCCTTAGGGCCACACTGTTTCATCGTTCCTGTCCGGGATGAAAATGGAAACTTGTACCCTGGAGTGACAGCTATTGATATGATGTACAAAGAAGGTGGGTCTCTAGGTGGGCCCTCTCCTGGGCTCATTCACACCTCCCAGCTGCTCCCTCTCCACCCAGGGAGAGTCTGACCTAACTCACCTAACTGGGACAGTGCAGGCAGAGATGACTTCCCCTAGTGAAGACCCTGACTTTGAAGCTTTATTAAGAGTCTTTATGTGGACCTGTTAGAGGATGTCACAGGTTGCCATTTGTGAATGTGCATTGGTCTCATTTCCTCCCAGCTTCTCAAATTTTCTAGTAATGCGGCAGTTTTGCCCTGAATGCTGTTCTGTCTTCTCTGTCCTTCTCAGACTGGTGGGCTCTCAGAGGGCAGCTGCAGCCCTCTCTTCAGTGCCCCTTGGCCACCAGCCTGGGGCCTATGCTTGTGAGGTCCTTCTAGAGTGCTAAGGGTTGACTCAGTGCGTTGGTTTGCTAGCGCTGCCATACAACTAACTGGGTGGCTTCAACCACAAAACGTTATTGTCTCACAGTTCTGGAAGCTGGAAGTCCAAGATCAAGGTATCGGGAGGGTTGGCTCCTCTCGAGGGTGGTGAGGGAAGGATCTGCCCCAGGACTCTCTCTGTGGCTTGTAAATGGCCACCTTCACGTTAACCTGGTGTTCTACTTGCATATGTGTCTGTCTCCCAATTTTCCTGTCTTACAAGGACACCGGTGATTTAGATTAGGGCCCAAGCTAATGACCTCAAAAGGTCACATACACAGTTGTAGGGGTTAGGACTTCAACATATGAATTTTGGGGGGGACACAATTTAAGCCATAATACTCAGTGAGATTAGGCCATGCCTATGGCCTCCAGTGGCCCTCCTTGGCCAGGGTCAAACCAAATCAAAGAAGGGAACTGGGAGATAAGGAAAAAAGGAGAGAAGAAAGAGTGGGAAGAGAAGAGGGAAGGAGAAGCCAGTCATCTGGTGGAGGGGGACGGTCTCATTCCCACCCCCTCAGTGGTTACCGACCACTGCCATGGCTGCAGGTGGGTCTGCGGGGATTTTAAATGCATCTTCCAGGGGTGATGAGTTCCTGGCTGGGCGGGCCCCATGAAAGCGCCTCTCATGTCAAGTGTTGCAGAGAGCAGAGGGGCAGGCTGAGCTCTGTGAAGTTGTGCCAGACACTGAAAACACTGGCAACCGCGGAAAGTCTGCTTTGGTGTCCTTGTGAGCTCCTAAATGCGAGTGTGTCCTTGTCAAGGGGAGATGTTCTAAAGAAAGACATTTATTAGAGACAGACTTTTTTCCCCCTAGATTAAATCTCCCTAAGTGTTCCTGAACAAAGAGTAGACCCCAGACTCTGACAGGTGTCTTTAGGCAATGGGTTGGGCAATTTCAGGACCCCCTTCCTGCCCCCATTGCCGCCATCCTTGTGGCCATTTTCTGTGGTCTTGTGGGCATTTGCTCTCACCAGCTCCTCCTGTGTGCTGAGCAGGGAGCGCTAGCGGGGGAGGGACTTGAGCTCTGCATTCCTGGGGAGAGCAAGTCGGCTTTCCTGCCTTCTGTCTTCAGCTTCCCATCCTTCCAGTTGCTTAGAACTCTTTCTTTCTTAGTCACAGTCGCTGCTCCGGAGCAGGGGTGCCCCCACTGGATCCCTGGAGCACGCAGGCTGCCCAGAAGGAAAAGCACGTTCGTTCTTCTCCATTCTCGTTAGGGAGGAGTGGGCGAGGTGGGCTGAAGAAACAGGCACAGGAAACACACAAACAATATCCCCACCCCCTACTACAAATAAAAAAGCATCAACAATTCTGGAAGTAAAATAAAGGGCTTTGCGTTTTAGTGGAGACAGGCCTGGAAAGTAGCAGGGACAATATTTCTGATGCTGCATAGATTTCCCCCTTTCTGTTCTTTCCAGGTCTGCAAGGTGTGGATAATGGGATTTTAATATTTGACAAGGTTCGGATTCCAAGGGAGAACCTGTTGGATAAGTGAGTAGTTTCTCCTTCACTCAGGTCAATGGTGCAGATGATCTGTTTGCTCTACTAAGTTGGTCTGGTTCTTGAGTCTCATCGGCTGCATGTCAGGTAGTCTTCCCCTAACCACCTCTATGAGTTTACTGACAACTAACTGGAAAATGTAGATAAGCAAACAGGAAAAATTTAAAATTATTCAACATGCTGTTGCCCAGACATAATGATTGTTACACTTCAATGTACATCTCTCCTCCATGTCAATATGTCTAAAGAGAGAGAGATGCTGGACTTTACCAAATGAGATCTACTGATAGATTCTGTTTTTTTAAATAACTTGTCATTTCCATTTAACATGATATATATCAAATGTTTTTGTGCAACAATATATACACATATGCCTTATCATTTTTAATAACACTATCATAGACAAATAAATGATTATATATAAAAGTTATATAATCAATCCCTTATGTTACTGGGCATTTAGGTTTTTTCCTTTTTTTATTTTGCCATTATAAACAGATCAGTGCTAGTGCTGCCCTTGTGGGTGGCAGGAGCTAAGGCATCTTCCAGGTGTGTTCTGGGGTTGATGATGCTCTTTGCAGAAGCTGAGAAACACCAAGTTTCTTTAATTCTTTCAGCAGCGTTTCACTCTTCAATAAAAATTCTGAGCCACAGTCGTATTTCAATCTGTGACAAAGCCAGCAGTCGGGGAGTACATAGCCAGCTGTCTCCCTGCAGATTTTCCTTGAACGCTTTACTCCTTTTGGTTGCCTGCAAGTTCTTGCCAGCAGATAAATGTGGTAGTAGATGCCAAAAAGTTTGAGAAAATTGTATGGGAAACAAACTTAAAATGGACCAAATTCTGTTTAACTTTTTCCTCCTGTGAATTGTTAGGAAATAAAATGGAAACAACAAAAGCCTCTTTGCAGTTATCTTGGTGGCTGCTGAAGCCCCCTAGACCCCCTCAGAAGCCACCAGTGCTCATGACAGCAGATCTGAGGACCACTAGTCCTCCCCAGAGGTGTCTGTACATTTCCTGGTCACTTGTCAGCATCGCTTCACTCTGGGAGATGGGGAAGAAGGATGGAAAGCCACAGATGGGGGACTCCCTATACTGCAATGCCTTTGTGAGATCTTGGCCAGTGCTCTGGCAGATTCTGGGCCATCGAGCTGAGCATGCATTCAGTGCACTAGAGACTGGAGAGTCAGAGTCAATGAGAAAGAAAAATGATAGTGAGCTACATTGTTTGCAGAAGATATAAGGATATATGGAGTCATTCTTTGAGAAGCAAAATTTGATTATAACATCATTCAAGCTGCCCCCCCAATACTAAGGAATAGTAGGAACAACACAGGGGTTTGGAGGTTTATGGGAGGAGCTTCACTTTTGGGATGTTGGTTTTTCACTTGATAAAGAGTGGGCCAGTAAATAGATGTAGAGATTCAATACAATCCCTGTCAGAATCCCAGCTGCCTCTCTCTTTCTCTCTTTTTTTTTTTTTTGAAACAGAGTCTCACTCTGTTGCCCTGGCTAGAGTGCCGTGGTGTCAGCCTAGCTCACAGCAACCTCAAACTCCTGGGCTCAAGCAATCCTACTGCCTCAGCCTCCCGAGTAGCTGGGACTACAGGCATGCGCCACCATGCCCGGCTAATTTTTTCTATATATTTTTAGTTGGCCAATTAATTTC
>CAUYRT010085989.1:0-45774 GCA_963574885.1 Lepilemur ruficaudatus | reverse complement strand
CATCAAGGAAATTCAAATCAAAACTGCAATGAGATATCACTTATCTCCAGTGAGAATGGCCTTTATCAAAAAGTCGCATAACAATAAATGTTGGCGTGGATGTGGAGAGATAGGAACACTCCTACACTGCTGGTGGGACTGCAAACTAGTGCAACGTCTGTGGAAAGCAATATGGAGATACCTTAAAGCAATACAAGTAGATCTACCATTTGATCCAGCAATCCCATTACTGAGCATCTACCCAAAAGAACAAAAGACACTCTATAAAAAAGACACCTGCACTGGAATGTTTATAGCAGCCCAATTCACAATTGCAAAGTTGTGGAAACAACCCAAGTGCCCATCAATACATGAGTGGATTAATAAAATGTGGTATATGTACACCATGGAGTACTATGCAGCTATAAGAAACAATGGTGATATAGCAACTCTTGTATTTTCCTGGATAGAGCTGAAACCCATTCTACTAAGTGAAGTATCCCAAGAATGGAAAAACAAGCACCACATGTACTCAGCAGCAATTTGTTTCACTGATCAACACCTAAGTGGACATATAAGAATAATATTTATCAGGTGTCAGGCAGATGGGAGGGGGTAGCAGGTATATATATACATAATGAGTGCGATGCTCACCATCTGGGGGATGGTCACACTTGAAGCTCTGACTCGAGGGGGAAGAGAGGACAAGGGCAATATATGTAACCTTAACATTTGTACCCCCATAATAAAATGAAATAAAAAAATAAAATAAAAAATTCTTCTTAAAAAAAAGAAAAGAAATACATTAAGGAGACTACAGAAACAGTATATGGCAATCAGGAAAAAAATTGGTAATTGGTTTTCAGGTGTAATAACGATATTCTAGTTAAGATATAAATATATAGGATTTATTATATTTGAAGGTTTCCATTAAAAATTTTTAAATGGCATATCCTCATGTCTGTGATGCTATTCAAAATAATCTATAATGGGGAGACGTGTGGGAAGCTTGTCTGGGTGCAGATGAAATAAGACAGGTGAAGTCTGACAATATTAAAATTGGGTGATGTGCACTTGGGTGGTCATTATACTAGTCTATTTTGTATAGACTAGTATTTGCATAGAAATATACTAAAATATTTCTGTAATAAAATTTATATTTTTATTTGGAGGTATATATAGCAACACATAATAGGGATGCCACTAACTTTGTTGTATGGGTACATCAAGTAACATTTTGACTAGAATGGTGTAGAATTATGACTTCGTATATAATGTTGATATATCACTTGGTAAAAAATGTTGACTTGGCTGAACAGCGAAGTCAGCAGTTTTGGGGGGAGCTATAATTTTCTTCTCTCCTCTTTCTAGCTTTTCCCTGTTCAATGACCATAACTTATTCATTTTTTTCTTTGCCATTCATGCATACCCTACCTGAACAATGTATTTTCCTGCAGAGCAAACTTTCAAAATTTCCTTAACAAGATTTTCATTGCTAATCTGGTTTTGGTTCACTGCCAAGGTTTGAAAAATTCTAAACTAATGTGAATTGCATATGGCAATCCTGAGCAAGAAGATAGTGATACAGCTCCTATGCATATTTTTATTAAAACCTTTTAGAACACTTTGCCTTGAAAAAATTAATTTTAGAAACTTCTACCAACATTGATATTAGGCGTGAAAGAGCAGATATTTTTTGGAACGGAAGACCTTCTGTGACCTCTCAAACAACATTTCCTAGAAGGTAGCATATTTTCTTTGGAATAAAGTCTGTGTCTATTCTAAAGAATTGAGTGGGTATGTTCATGCTAAGGAAGTATATTTAGTAAAGAATCATATGAGTTTTTAATACTCTCAACCATTTCCTGAGAATGAGAAAATCATCAGGTTGCTGGTTTGAATAACTATTACAGTGTTCCTGTTTAAGAGGATGCCAAATTCCAGAATTAGTGTAATCCTAAATGCAAAAGAAAGGAGCAGGGGTGGTAACAACAAGAAAACAAAACAAAACAAAATCAGAACCTAGAAGGTGATCATTTGTTTTGACATAAAAAAGCCATTTTGTTTCATTTTTGTGATTCAGATACACTGCTTTCTTTTCACTGGCCCAGGTTTTTCTTCGTTTAAATGGTATGTTAAAACCTAGGTTGACTATAAATAGTAGTTTCAACTGCTTTTCCTTTGGCTACATAGTTGCTAAGTTACTTAATGTTCTTTTATTTTCTTATGTTTTTAGTGTAATATTTGATCTTGAACAACACTCAAACTAGAACAAATAATTACGTAAATGAGGAATTAGAACTTTCAACCCTTAAATAAAACCATCACAAGTTTAATTGCAACAGGATGCCAAAAAGAACCGGTTCATTCCAAAATAGTTCAGCATCTCCTAACAAATGAAGTGGAGATACTGAATTTATTGTAGACCTACAGATACACTCACTGTCACTTGGTAGGTGGTATTTTTAATGGCCTGGAGAGTTATAGTGAAAAATTAGATGAACCCGGTATTCAATGGCAGAGGCATTACTACTGCAATACAGACAGGGAATAAAAGTTTCTCTAGCTCCAAATAGTTAATGAGCATCGATATGTGCAAGGCACTGTAAAGAGGGCAGATCATTTTATTTCCTTGGAGCTTAGTTTGGTGCCAGAAAAGGAATTTTATGTGCTGAGTTGACTAGTACAATCTTTCAGGTACGGTACTTTCTGCATACTATAGAAAAACATCAGACAATTTATTTTCAGGAAGACTTCCAAATGCTGCAGCATTAGCAAAGATTGAACAAGAGGCAGTGTGATCTTAAGTAAACCTCCCATCTTTCTAAAGATATTTGTGTTAGGAGAAATGATCTTTGAAAGTGTTTGCTTAGAAATGTCACGAGCACAGACACAATTACCAGGCATGGTGGTACGGTACATTGATAAAGGCTCAAAAAAATGCAACTGGGCAAACAGAAAACAGGTGATCAGAGTATCCCTTAATTGTTACCAGAAAACTGTTGGTTCAAGTTAGAGGCGTGCTGTAATTTGAATTGAAACGATAGCACTTGCTGTTGTAAAAGAGAAAATTAGGTGAATCCTTTATGCAGCGACTCCAGTTTTTTTAGATATTAACTTTAAAGTAGTAAAAATAATCAGAAAAGCGTTTGTGTCTTAATTTTCTGTTTCAGAGTTGTAAACAGGAGATTTTTTTCCTCTACATATTTTAGTGTATGTAGTTAGAGACCTTTATTCTTCCGTTATTAAGAATTAAGACTTTACTTGGAACTTCATAACTCATGACATATTTTAATTAGTTATTCTCTTAAAAGAGAAAAATAATTAAAGAAAAAAAATGACATAAGGTTATTTCCTTTTTCATGTAAGTTCCTTAATAGCATGGCAGTCCACTTATGGTGGTTGGTGTCATTAGATCTAATTAATATTAAATGTGGAAAACAAACAATGTTTAAGTCAGAATCTCTTAAATAGATGATATTTTTCATTTTGTCACTTTACCAAGTGTATTTACTTATTTTTTCACTATAATCCCCAGGTTACACTTTGAGAAGAGAGTTAAGACAAAAGTAAGTCAAAATACTTACTAAAGGTCAATCAGTAAAATTTGAGAGTGACAGAACTTAGAATAAGAACCAGCAGTCCTGACTCACAGTACGCAATTCATTTTTAAATATCCAGAACAAAACCATTAATCATTATTACATGTGTTATTTGCCACTTTCTATATAAAAATTTTCAGTTAGCAAAAGCATTTCTGGAGTTCACCTGGCACAGTTACTATTTTGAAAACTGCAACTCTGTTTTTCTTGTTCTAATTAGTGTTCCTGTATGAGTCATTCAGCAAAAATTTTAATAATCTCTTCTCTGAATATTTAAACACACTTATCCGCAAAATGGAAAACTATCATTAAAGCAGAATTAGTGAAGGAGAATCAGGTTTAGTGTAACCATTGTCTGAAATGGTTTCATAACCTTTCTTTAGACAGGTAGATTTATATGATTAGTAAACCAATATTAAAGACACAATACTGATATTATTAGAATCTTATGCAATCAGAAGAGTTTAGATTACTTTAATACGTTAGTGCAGTAATTCAAGCCTTTGTACAGAAATGCTACTAAAACAACTTGCATAAAAAATGGATAGTTTGAATGCTTCTATATAAAGGAAAATATTTTAAAAATCCATAAAATTATGATCAAAATATTTTAATTTGGAACAAACACAATCTCAAGCAGCCTGATCAAAATATATCATTATACTCTTTCCAGTAATTTCTTACCACCATATCCTTTTGTGTGGCATCCCTTTGTCTGCACCAAGAATGTCTTAGAATCTGATAAAAGTCAGAAAAAAAAATTCTGTGTGTTAACTTCAGTGGAACAAGCATACTAAAGTTTAAGTATTTACTTTCTTTCACTAAAAACTGTGTTGCAAAGATGACTGTGGTGGCTTAATGGAGGAATACTAATTATTGACCCTTTTCATCCATAAAATGTCAGTTTGAATGCAGTTTCAACCAAATGTAAGACTTAAATCTTTTTTCAACAAAAAAATGTCTATTTTAAAAATAAATCCAAAATGGCAGGGCAGGGCCATCTTAATTATGCAAATATTAAGTAATAATAATCAATATTTCTACTACATTTAGAATATTAAGTAGGACTGTATTTTCCAGTTTACTCAGAAAATCATGATCTTTCATATCTGCTTTAATGATTGTTAATGTACAAAGAGAGTATTACCTATCAGATTGTGCAGATAGGGCACAAACACTGCAGTTTGTACCATGATATCAAGGAAGAAATTGAGGTAAACACAATTAAAAATATAAAGTTGACACTGCCTTGTTCCAGAAAAGATTAAGCATTTTACAGACATTGACAAAATATGATAAGGTAACTTGAAAAAGAACTAAGACAATGAAATGAGGGGAATCAAGAATGGACAGGGGTCTTACATGAAGCCAGGGGTAAAATGAACATATTTAATGAATCCTCTGAAATCTTGCAATGCTCGCAAGAATATCTCCTAAGACAGCAGCTGAATTTCACTCCTACGGTAGGGATAAAACTGATTATTGTGAGATATCCCTCCTTGTTTATCAAATTTTGGGTTTACTTTCAGCACATAGTATCACATAGATTGAGTGTCAGGTTTCAGTCTGAAATGTTGGTTCTTAACGCATGCATAGCCAATGAATGACCAGGTGCACCAAAGTAAGGCAAGCACGAAAATTAAGTTTATTGAGGAGACAAAGATAGGATTACAGAACAAGAGAAAGATATAGGTTTACAGAGCATGATACCTACAACGCAGACGATGACTGAGCCCATTGTTGCAGTAAAGGGAGAGCAAAAGGAAGGGCATAAAAGGGGCTGGTTATGGTCTGCATCTTGTTTCATAGTGCCTGGCTTCGGACCACCCTAGCGGCTCAGACCTCACTATGGAACCACTTTGGACAGTTGAGAGTTGAATGCACATGTGGGTTCTAGGTAACTTTCCGGACTCTATGGTACCTATGCTGCTTGGTCCATGGGCTAGAGAGTCTTCTGCATTCTTTCCCAGCTGGCAAGCTAAGTTATGATTGGCCAATTCATAGGGTATTCCCTCCTCCCCCAGGTATGGCTGTCACTGGGGAGAGAATTAGGGTGGGGCAGGACCAAGTTAAGGGCCTGGGACCCACTATCATCCTTCTTCCCAGATGGGTCAATTGCACCCACTTTTGTCCCTAGGAGACACAGAATCCCTTGCTATCCACCTAACAGAAGGATTTTCAAAAGGAATCAAGAATCATTTGCCCCAACTTGCCCTAACTACCCCCCAGCTGCATTCATCATAATCAGTTTTAACCTTTTGGGGGGGCATAGGAGTTGAGTTTTTCTTGTGATTTCTTTTCATTTTAAATAACCTGATAAAGTCACCATCTTTTGATCCATCAACCTGCGTATTCTGTTGTGTAACATATGTTAGATGAGTACTTAGCTCAATTACACTATTCCAATTTCCCTCAACATTTACTATTTTTTTAATAATTTAATTTTTATTTTTTAACTCTGAGTGATTTTGAAAATTTGAATAAAATGCTTAAAACTCTGTTTCGTGTTCTGTCAGATTTCTGAGATATGTCCTGTTTTCACTAACAATTTGTTATTTGCATTATGCTTAGTTTTGCATGACTAAATAAAAATATTAATAAATTAATAAAATTGTAACAATGTAATAACACAATAATAATGTAATATGTTTATATATATAAATTACATTTTTTTCTGAATAAATTACCTGATATATATATAGATATATCTTTTCTGAAGAAAATATTTGAGAATTCATATATACAAATATATTATATATGTTAAATATGTGTTTTAATAAGTGCCTAAAATGTATTTATTTTTCTATATATTTAGTTAATAATTTGGCTGGTAAAAATACAGTATTACTCTCTTATCCATGGTTTCGCTTTTCACAATTTAAGTTACCTATGGTACAACATAAGATATATTGAGAGACAGACCACATTCACATAATTTTTATTATGGTATATTGTTATAATTATTCTACGTTATTATTAGTTAATGTTGTTAATCTCTTAACTTGCCTAATTTATAAATTTAACTTTATCATATATATGTACGCATAAGAAAATATATAGTATCTATAGAGTTCAATACTATCTGTGAGTTTAGGCATCCACTGGGCACCTAGGAAAGCATCTTCCAAGGATAAGACGGGGCAATTGTATAATGATATTTTCTCTCAGAACTTAGAATTTATTGCTATTTTTGTTTTTAATCTACTGCCAAATTTAAACCTTATTTCTCACTTATGTTGTATTCTTCATTTTGTATTATTACTTACTCCTTTCCACCCAGAATTTTGAAGAGTAATTTCAGCTCTCTCTCTATTTACCCTGTTCTATTTTCAACAGATCTCTTCATTCTGAAGGTGCAGGAAGTTCTTCATCTTTGAGAACATTTTTTTAGCCTTGCCTTGATAATTTTCACTTCCATTTTCTCTTTGTTTGCTGTACTTATATTTGTTGGCTGTCATATGTCCTGAATAGTTCTTATATTTCTAATTTTATATCATATTTTCCAACTCTGTGTTTCAGCTGTGTGTTCTTAGAAATATTGTCAAATTCAACCTTTAATGCAAAGAGTGAATCTTTGTTATTTCTAAACATTTAAAAAATATTTCTCAAGAACATTTTCTTATTCTATTCGTTCTTATTAATTTGATAGCAATTTGATTTTTGGAACTAGTTCATAATTTTGTCATTTGCGATTTATTTTATTATTTATTTCTATATTTTAAAATTTATTTTTTATTTCCATGAGTTTTCTTCATACGCATATTAATCCTGCATTGTCTTTTCTTATGTTTGGTGAAGTTTTGGTCTGACTTCTCTGTTGTATAAGTGGATCTTCTCTCTAATTAACATTTTAACAGCATGAGAAGGATAATGGAGGCCTGTATGTGTCTGGAGCTGGAGCATGTTGGTTACTTGATAAGCTTCTAATTTAGAATATAAGAGAGACTTTTCCTGCAAGGTAAACTGAGAGGCCTTCCAAATTTTAGAATTAGGAAGTTTTCCCTTTAGGGAGCCAACTTTTCACCGATAGCTGTTTGTTTTTTTCCTCCAAGATATCCATTCAATTTAGTTAGTGATCATCCTATTAACTTTGGTTTGGTATAAATGTTAACCTTAGATATTTTATAATTGCCCTATTTTCCCAAGCCCTCCTTTAGTATTTCCTGACTCTATACTTAAAGTTTGCAACGATTCCTTCCAGAGACCATGTTAAATACTTTTCAGATGCTCTGTTAAAACTCAAATTAATTATCATTCTGATATTTGGATGAAGGTACTGAGGCTTACTTAATATTAATAAGATTGAGTAAATTTTCTGTGACTACGTAAGCTTATATATGAAAGTAGGCTGTGTGAATCCAAACACTGCACTTTTTACCACTAGGATACAGCATGATCATCCCCTTCCCATTGCAGTACTTTCTTGCTTCTGCTTTTCAGGGCACCTTTTCCACAGTTATTTATCCATTATTATGTTTCTTTTCCAAACTAGGCATGCTAGTTTTAAATGTGATTGATATTTTATTGATATATGACTCTAGTTGAGAGTTGTAAGTTTCTATAATGCTGCCTGAAACAAAATTATGCCAAAAATAATTCTGTTCATGTTACATATAGTTAAGCAATATGGATTTTTTGATAGCTTTATCAACATATCTACTGGTAATGATTAATTTTTAATAGTAATCCTATATTTTTATGTACACACTCTCTGACTTAACTAAAAATGGAGATAATGTGGAACATATACATAATATTTTGACCTACGCTCTTGCTAGCCTCCTCAGTTTTTATAAAAGGCTGTGTAACTTTATGGGACCACCATATCTAGTCAGGAACATGAAGCAGATTTCAACCAAAGAACAGTAGAGCAGAGTTGCACCACAGGCATTAGCCAGGGGGGATAATTTCAAGCTTACAATCATTCAATGTTTATCAAAAGCTTAGTTCAAAGAAACAATATGTGTGGAGGATTGCCTGAAGGATGGAAAAATTCATGTGTTCCTCTGGTGTCTATAAAATGTAACTCTGGGTTTTCCCAGACTTTCAGAGTGATGTGCCATATGGTTCCTATAGTACATATCCTTTGATCAAATTATGCTTTCTTGAGATGTTACCAACTCATGTTAAGAAACCCAGTAAGAAGTAGTATTAAGAAATATGTCACTATATTATCAATAATGTTCATTATAGCAAAAAGACCATTCTCTTTCTTATATTTTTAAGATTTTTAAAAATAAAATTTTGAGGTCCAGGTGGGGTGACTCAAGCCTGTAATCCTAGCCCTCTGGGAGGCCAAGGAGGGAGGATTGCTTGATCTGAGGAGTCCAAGACCAGCCTGAGCAAGAGCTAGACCCCCATCACTACTACAAATTAGCTGGGCGTGGTGTCAGGCTTCTGTCATCCCAACTAGGTGAGAGGCTGAGCTGATTTTTTTTTGCGCAAAGATACTCTCCTAAACAGATTTATTAAATTTAGTGGACAAATTCAAACTAAGTAAATAAGAAACTGTATGTTCCAGGCATAGCTCAACATCATGCTGGATGTTATAGCAAGCAAATGCTTATTGATTGTTTTATTTTAAATAATTTATAGAGTAAATTAATTTAATAATATTAAAATAGTTTGATTTTTTTAAACAATATTTGGTGGATAATAACCCATTGCTAATTAATACGATATTTATATCATGATACTACACAAGGCTGTCACTAATACATACATAATGTTTTCCAATTTATATTCTTAATAGAGTTTTTATTGCTCACTTTCCTTAATTAATAAAGCAATGCACACAATCTCCCTTCTGGCTGCTGAATTAGCCAATTGTGAAGCAAGGGAATGAGAAAATGAAGGTATGTGCCAAAATTGGTGCCTTAATGTATTTTACTCAAATTTAGAAAACTAGTCCTCTGTGAATAATTCAGTTTTAATATAATTTTATGCATATTTGCTAAACATGCTTAATATAAAAACCATTTATTGAATGCTGTTCACAGTCACTAATGTAGTACAATTTTATTGAACATTACACACATTTTTCTAATAGTGCTTAGATATGGAAAATCTGCAACTTTAATCTCAGAATAAAGCAAAGCAAGGAATAAAGAGTTCTATTCTCATGTATTTAGGTCACGTGCTTCTAAGAATTAAAGAAAATCACTGACTGACTTTTTTTTAGCTCTACTATTAGTGTATGACTTTATTAATATTACAAGTTGAACTAGTTCTCTTCTTATGATAAAAAAGTGAAGCACCTCTGAAAACCTACATTGAACCAAGTCTTCCAGAATATTTCTTTCTAAGACCAGGAAAATGTGGTAATGGGTTGGAATATAAATATTTACATAAATTTCTCTGAATATTTTTGTCGACAATTGAATTAAATTAAAATGCAAGCAAAACCATATAGAAGAATGAAGAATTTTATATTGACTGCTTTATTGTTCTTTGAAGATGTGTACTACATTTTTATGGAAGACATTCTTAAAAAATTTTAATCCCATTCTTGGGAAAATAAACATGACAGAACTATTTATTTGTGTGTGTAGAATCAAATTCAAGTCTATGGACTAAACTGATCACTACCTAGTATCAGTGAACACATTCTGTACCAGAGATGGACATCAGATTATAATATGAATTTTATAAAAACATAGAGTCAAACTGTTTGATAAATTGCTTCACTGGGAATCATATTCAGTTATTTTACAACCCCTGGATCAGCACAGGGCATCTGTTTTACACTGAACATAAAAACTGTATAATACAAGCGCCATCATTATAACCAGACACTGGTGTTAAAATAAACTGTTCTATCTGTATTTTCAGTGAAGAATGTATTTTTCTTGCTGTAGGCTTATTTACCTTCTCAATTAACAAAACTTCAATTTTTTCATTTGGAATGCTATGTGACAAAAGTAACAAACAGAAATCTACGTAACATAACCACGAAAACTTAAATTGGAAAAAGAATTATTCAAAAGGGTCAGGCAAAATATCATGATGAGAGAAGTAGCAACAATTTACAAGAGATTAATTTGGAGCAAGTGCAGAAAACAGTTACATAAATAATTTGCAAAATTATATTTAAACATAAAAATTTGTTAGAATAATAGCATGTATTAATAGCAACTATAATACAATTGCTAGATATCCCCTCTTAAAACCGTCCCATTCAGGAGTATTGTTGCAACCATACTGAAGACAAAGTTACTTTGTAGGTATGTGGTGTATACAAAATGGACATTTATAAGGTAGGCTTTGTAGGATGCATTCATCAAGCAATTAACTTGACATCACAAGAAAAATTCTAGCCAATCAGAAGTAATTTCAAGTTTGAGTTGAAAAGGTAAACATCCCTAGCTCCATAAATTCCAGATGTCTATCTGGTTGTTAGAAATTGCCTTAGTATTTATTTTGTCTATAGAAGCCAAAGGAAATTACACAGAAGGTAGAGTTAGATGACTGTTTATTATCAGGACTAACCCAAAAGTTACCAAAATAGACGTAAAATGTGTAAAATGTACAGGAAACTTTTTGACCAAATAGAAAATTAAATGTAAGAATGGAATATTTATGAAAATGTCATATCTGCTACCCTACCATGAAAAGTCATAATCTACAGATGATTCACTTTGTTTCTGTTTTTGAAAAAGGTATTAACAAATACTTGTCATATTTACTTAGTTATTTACTCTTTTGTCAATTTCATAATCATTGAAAACTGTCACAGGAAATTTTTCCACTTATGTAACCCTCCTTTAAAACTGTATAATAATAAGATCACCATTATATAAGCAAGTAAACTCTTGGATTAGTTACAGTAAAAATAATTTTTAGCACATTATTCAACACTAGAAATGTTGATTTAATTTCTTAAAGGGCTATTTGATCAAATCCTGAATTTTTTTTTCCTTCTGTAGAGCTCATGTTACTATGTTTTGGAAGATGGCCTTACAAATCCAGGCTAAAATGATTATATATCAATGAAATAAGTGAAATCAAAATCATATTCAAATAATTCCAGTTTTATTTATCTAATGTATCTTATAATTTAATAGGTATGGGATTAATTTTTACTGCATGATGATCAGAGAAAATAATGGAAGAAATTCTGCCAAAATATGTTCCTAATACAAAAATCATTACATTGTAGCATTCTGATTGAGATAATATGGTACATATTGGATATTTATCAAATATAAATTATTATCTTACCTTCTAATGTAATTTTTACATTCATAAGAACACTTCCCATGATTCTTCACTTTTTTCACTGGGAAAATAAAATTAAAAAATAAAACTGATTTGCTATTTTATGCTGTCATATTTAATATTTTAGTTAATCTTGAAATGCTCAGTAAATGTTCATTTCTGACAAAATTACTGGCTCAGTTGCCAGTATGCTCCATAAAATAATAAAATATAGATGAAGTAATATTTAAGTATCTGTATCTATTATAGAGAATTGCCTTCTGGAGTCATGCATTATTAAAAGTTTCTAACAAGTTAAAATGGATGTAAGATAATAGAATATCATGTATAATGAGTGATTTAAAAGATCATCTCATTGTGCTTGTCAATGGTTTAAAATGTAGATAATAGAGAAGTATAAAAAATATTAGCTGTAACATTTCTTATGTATCTAAGCTGTTTAAAGATTTTTAAAGTTTTTCCCCATGTATATTTTAACGAAATGAATGACTTTTTAAACAGAATTAATTTTGGACATCTGCTGTACTTTAATATCACTCAGATAACCACCTGTGCATCCAAAAGATTTTATTACATTCAATATAATTTTACATAAAAATAAATACAATAAAATAGTTTTGTTAGCTATGCAATCAAATTATGGTGATGACATTGGTTTGAAATATATGCGTGCCTCATTTTATTGTGCTTCTCTTCATTGTGTTACACAGATATTGTGTATCTTATAAATTGAAGGTTTGCAGCAACCCTGCTTTGTCCAGCAAGTCTATCATTGCCATTTTTTTCTACTAGCAGGTGCTCACTTTGTTTCTTTGGGTCTCACTTTGGTTGTAAATATCTCAATTTTTTTATTATTATCATATCTTTTATGGTGATCTGTGATCAGTAATCTTTGATGTAACTACTGTAATTGTTTTGGTGTACCACAAACCACACCCATATAAGACTGAAAACCTAATCAATAATGTTCCATATGTTCATACTGCTCCACCTACCAGACCTTTTCCCATCTTTCTTTCTCTCCTCAGGCCTCCCTATTCACTGAGACAAAACAATATCCAAACTAGGTCAATTAATAATCCTATATTGCCCTCTGAGTATTCAAGTGAAAGGAAGGTAATTTCTAGAAACATTAATATCCAAGAAGCACTGGCATAGAGAATTTTAAGAGAAAAAGACTGATTATAATGGATATTTTCATCCTGACACAGGTTGACACTGTTCTTGCTTATGTTTTGATGCCCTAAAGACATGGCATTTATGTGAGTTCCAATGTTAATGTGGAGAACTCTGAATAAAATGAATAATTATTCTCTATATTTCATTTCTAAATCAATGTTGCTCAAACCTGCTTGTTCATATAAATAAACTGTTGACTTTTTTTTCGCCAACAGAATATGTAGGTCACATCCCAGACTGAATGGTTAAATCATAAACTTAGGACAGACTACAGATATCTATATTCTCAAAAAGCTATGAAGATGGCAGAAATCAAGTCATGTTTTAGGACATGGAAAACATAGAGAATATTTGCTAGTGATCTGGATCTCCTGATGTTCTTGAATAGAGGTGTCCTCATAAATTATGTGGGCAGTATAGAACAGACCTATGTGGTGAATTCCAGGAAACACTGAAACCCATATAAACCAAAATGTATTTTTCATCTGTTTATCAAAGCACGAGCAGAAGAAATACAAAATTAAAGATCTTAAAAATAATTTTCTTTGTAAATAGATATTTTAACTTACTAGATAGCTAGACAGAGAGATAAATAGAAACAAGTGTGTACACACATATGTATGTATGTATTAATGAGTCTTGAGAATGAGTAACATGTAGAAGTGTAGTTATTTAAAGATTATCAGTGTATTTATTTCCATAGACATAAGAAGAGATAATAACTCTAATATAATAGGTCCTGAAAAAGCAATATGGAGATACCTTAAAGCAATACAAGTAGATCTACCATTTGATCCAGCAATCCCGTTACTGAGCATCTACCCAAAAGAACAAAAGACACTCTATAGAAAAGACACCTGCACTTGACTGTTTATGGCAGCACAATTCACAATTGCAAAGTTGTGGAAACAACCCAAGTGCCCAACAATACATGAGCGGATTAATAAAATGTGGTATATGTATACCGTGGAGTACTATTCAGCTATAAGAAATAATGGTGATATAGCACCTCTTGTATTTTCCTGGATGGAGCTGGAGCCCATTCTACTAAGTGAAGTATCCCAAGGATGGAAAAGCAAGCACCACATGTACTCACCAGCAAATTGGTTTCACTGGTCAACACCTAAGTGGACATATAGGAACAACATTTATCGCATGTGGGGCAGACAGGAGGCGGGAGGAGGGGATGGGTATATACATACATAATGAGTGCAATGCACACTGTCTAGGGGATGGTCATGCTTGAAGCTCTGACCCAAGGGAGGAAGGAGGGACAAGGGCAATATACGTAACCTTAACATTTGTACCCCTATAATATGCTGAAATAAAAATAAAATAAAATAAATAAATTTAAATTGTTAGGAAAAATAAAATAAAAAAATAATAGGTCCTGAAAATTTTGATTATGTATGGATGAAGAAATAGGATTAGATCCATTGAATCACTATAAAATGAGAGACCTTTGGTGGTCGGAAGCTCGACAATGGGAAAGTAATGACAGAAACAGTGATAGAAAGGAGGTATCAAGTAAAAAGCTAGGACAGAATAAATTCGTTGTCCATGTATAAAATATACAGACTTGTTTTTCAGTTACAAATGGTATTATTTTTTTCTTTAAAATTAGAATTCTCTATTGCTTCCTTTAACATAGGTTTTTTTTTTCTATTGACCTGTCATGTAATTTTGTAATCAAAGTCAATTTGCTACTTTTCATGAATGGCAGAATAACGGCAATGAGTTAAAATTTATTGAGAGCTAATATTATGTTCCAGAAAATGCACTGTGAATTAATATGTGTAAACTTCTTAACACTCTGCCAAGCACAAGATAAGTAGTGAATATATGCTAGCCACTACTGCTCATATTACTATTATTACTTTTCTGGTACTAATACTACTGTTAATGCTATTTAATTCTTAGAACAACCCTATGAAGTAGGTATTATTTTATATATGAGAAAACTGATATTCAGAGAGATTAAATAACTTGTACAAGATCACTCAAATTTAAGTGGCAATATCTTCACTCAGAATTGCTTAATCCCAGAACCTAAATTTTAAAGTATGTATTAAATTGCATGCCTCAACTCTTATCTTAATATTGCTGCTAATCGAAGCCACTATAGAGTCAATGAAAATATACTCAAATTATAAAAGTCATATTATCAACTCTCTGGGAATTTTCATTCCCTGCTCTCACTAAGAACTGTCATTTGTCCAGATCAAATACACTCTTTTGCATTATAAAATCAATACAGTTATAATAAAAGCAAAAACTGGTTTTAAGTAATGACTTCAGTCTAAAATCAAAAATTGAAATGGTAGTACTTGTGTTACCCCAGATGATACTGTTTCTATCAAAATTTTACCCATATTCTTTCATCTTTTATTGTGCAGAAAAACCCTTTTATCATAAATAGAAATTCACTAGTTTTGAGATGGATAGCAGAAAAAAATTGGATTTACATTTGTACACATAAATCCACCTTTTCTTCACTGGATCTAAAAAAAAAAAATCTTTCAAGGAGTGATGATATCAGCAAAATGGCAAAACAGGAAGCTCCAGCCTCTCCTACACCCATGAAGAAAACAGCTTAACAACAATACATGGGGCATTACCTTTGTGAGAAATCTAGAAACCAGTTATGAGGTTTCTGTACTGCTGGCAAGCCAAGAAAAAATCATGGCATATATTTTCCCTAGTCCCTCCATGGGGAAAGCCAAGGCCTGATTGGGAGAAAACAGCCAACTTCCAGATTCTTCTTGGAAAGAGAAAGAGAAGAATGGAGTATATGTCCAACCTTCTGACTTTCTAGGGGGCTCCCTAAGGGACTGTTTTTTGTCTTGCCTGAATCTAAATGCTGATAAAAAAAAAAAAAAAGGCACCAGATTGGAGTCTGCCAAGAACAGAGGAACACTTTGGAAAACTCTAGCACTACAGAGTTTGCAGTACCACATACAGATACCAGGGAGACCTCTTATGTAGAAACTTGTATTCCTTATCTAGGAAATTATATGCACATCCCAGAGAAGACACAATCCCCAGAAAAGGCTTTCAGAATCTCCAGCTAAGTTGATTGATGAAGATCCTGCCTGTACTAATGCCATACTATAAAGACTGGGAGTGTTTTTTCTTTTTTCCCAAATGCCCAAGTAATAACAAAAGATAACAGGCATATAAAGTAATACAGAAACATGGCCCAATCAGAAGAACAAATTAATTATCCAGAAACTGACCCTAAAAAAATTGAAGTGAATTGTAAGACAAAAAATTCATTACCACTAGACCTGCCCTACAAGTACTGGTAAAGGGAATCCTTCAGTATTACAGAAAAAGATGCTAAACAGCAAAACAAAATCATATGAAAATATAAAACTCCCTGGTAAATATATAGATAATATAGAATCTTGTAGTATTGTAGTGTGGATGAATAAATTACTTTTAAATATAGTATAAAATTTAAAACAAAAAGCATAAAATGTATTAGCATAGATTCATATTCACACATAAATTTATTATAGCATATAAATCTATGCTAATAAATATGCAATAAAAAGAGGTAGTTTGTGCTATTCATAACATAAAGTAGGGAAAAATAGGTGGAAAGGAGTAGAATTTTTATATGTGATTGAAGTTAAGTTGTTATCAATTTAAAATAGATTGTTTTAATTTTAAAATATTTTATGCAATTACAATGGTAGTCACAAAAAGTTATTGACTATACACAAAGAAATGAAAAGACAATCAGAACAAGTCAGTACAAAAACAAATCAATGGAACACTAAAAAAGAAAACAAAAGAAGAAAAGACAGATAATAAAGCCACAAGAAATACAAAAAATAATGAATAAAATGATAATATTAAGTCTTTCTCTATTGGTGACTACTATAAATATAAATGGGTTTAAACTCATCAATTAAAAGATATAGTGTGGCTGGATGGATAACAAATTTAAAAATTAACAACTAAAAACCAGTATTTAATTTTATGCTATCAAGAGAAGACTCACTTTAGATCGAAGGACACATATAGGTTGAAATTAAAAGGATGGAAAAAGATATTTTACATAAATGAGAACCAAAAGAAAATAGGAACAGCCTTATTTAAATGAGACAAAATAGACTTTGAGACAAAAGCAAGCACAAGAGAAAAAGAAGGACATTATATAATGATGAAATTATAAATTCAACAGGAAGATATGATAATTATAAACTTGTATACAACTGGCATTAGAGCTACCAAATGTATGAAGTAAACATTGACAGAACTGAAAGAAATAGATAACAACACAATAATGGTATTAGTTTTCAATACCCCACTTTCAGTTATAGGTAAAATAATTAGACAGAATATCAGTAAGGAAATAGAGAACTTTATAGCAATTGGACCTAACAGACATATGCAGAACATTCTACACAACAATAGCGAATACACATTCTTTGTAAGTGTACATGAAATGTTCTCCAAGACAGATATGTTAGACAACAAAACAAGTTTTAATAAGTTTAAAATTATAATCATGCAAAGTATTATATCTTCTCCAGCCACAAGGGAACAGAACTAAAAATCAATAGCAGAAGGAAAGTAGACCAATGGGCCTGAATAGAGAGCCCAGTAATACACCCTGGCATATATGCTCAAATAATCTTTGAGAAAGGTACCAAGGATACACAATAGAAAAAGAACGGTCTTTTCAAAAACCGATCTTGAGAATTCTCGATATTCACATGTGAAATAAAAGAGTTGGGCCCTTACCTTGCAACACATATGAAAATAAATTCAAAATAGGTTAATGACTTAAAGGGTAAGACCTAAAACTATGAAAGTACTGGAAGAAAATAGTGAAAAAACTTGAGAACATTGAATTTGGCAATGATTTCTTGAATCTGACATCAAAATCACAGGCAACAAAAAGAAAAATAGACAAATAGGATTATATCAAACTTAAAATCTTCTGTTGATTAAAGGAAACAATTAACAGAGTGAAAAGACAAGTTATTTTCAAAAACATTTATACATGATATATCTGAATGTAGAATGTATAAGAAAATCCATCCCTCAACTCAGCAATAAACAAAAAATAAATGAATAGTTCTGTTCAAAAATGGGCAAACGGCTTGAACAGGCAATTCTCCAAAGAATGTATACAAATGACCAGCAAACATATGAAATGCTGATTACAATCATTAATCATAAGAAAAATGCAAATCAAAATCACAGTGAGAAATTACCTCACACCCGTTACAATGGCAGCCATCAAAAGAGGAGGGAAAATTGAGTATTTTTGAGGATGCAGAAAAGTTAGAAATTTCACATATTGTCAGTGGGGAAGTAAAATGGTTCGGTCGTTATGAAAAACAGAATAAAGTTTCTTCAAAAAATTAAAAATGGAATTACCATATGATCCAGCAATCTCACTTTTGTGTGTGTATCTAAAATAATTGGAAGCAGGATCTCAAGGGACTATCTGCACATCCATGTTCATTACAGTATTGCTCACAATATCCTAGAGTAGAAGCCACCCAAATTTCCATGAATGGATTAATAAAATATGTTATATACATATTATACAATGAAATATTATGCATTTGTTAAAAAAATCCTATCACATACTGCAACATGGATCGACCTCAAAAACATTATGCTAAGTAAAATAAGCTAGTGACAAAAAGACACTGTATAATTCCACTCACATGAAGTATCTAAAGTAGTCAAAATCATAGAAACTAAAAGTAGAAAGATGGTGGACAAAGGCTGGTGGGGAGAGGATAAGGGAGAGGCAATTCATATTTTGGGTATAGAGTTTCAGTGTTGCAAGATGAAAAAGTTCTGGATATATGTAGTACAACAATGTTAATATACTTGACACTACTAAACAGTACACTTAAAAATAATTATGATGGTAAATTTAATGTTATATGCTTTTACTACAATAATTTTAAGTTACTAAATAATTTTAAATTAAAATTAAATTAAAAACTCTTACTTTTTCACAATTAGTTACACCATTAATTAAGAAAATACAACCACAACATCACTAGTCTGCTAATAATTAAGCATGTATATACTTATCTGCTCCTTGCTAATGGGCAGTGAGCATTCAAAATGACTTTCCCATGAAAGAGACTTGAGAAATATTTATTTCAATAAGCAGCAATAAATATGAAATCATAATGCCTTCTTTTTCTTGGGTTTTATTGGAAATACCTTACTGAAAAGATCTAAAGAGAGACAAAATAAATGAATGAATCTATTTGACTTGCTAATAAGTGGCAGAATAGTTCTTGAAAGTTTAGTTTTATTTGGGGTTAGCATTTTTTATTTCAAGGACTTTAGATATTACTTAAGAAAATATACAGCACTAAATAATCAAACTTTTTCCACATTATTCTAAATCTACAATGTAGTTGTAAGTTGTAATATGGTACAACGTTTCAAACATGTTAAATATGTTCTCTATAAATATTCACTTAACTGTCAGGATTGAAAATCAGAGAGACATCTGGGATAAAGTCAGATGTCACACACTTATACGGTTTTTTTGTTTTGTTTTGTTTTGTTGTGTGTGTGTGTGTGTGTGTGTGTGTGTAGTGACCACTGGCATTTAGGAAAGTAGCAGAAAAATGAGTGAGTGTACATGAGCATATGAATATGTATGTCCATACTATGTATAACTGATGCTATGGTTTGATTTTGTTTTTCACTGTCAAAACTAGACCATTCTCTTAAGTGAGATATCACAAGGAGGGAAAAACAAACATGGCATGTACTCACCATTAAATTGGTGCTAATCAATCAACACTTATGTGTACCCATGGCAGCAACATTCATTGAAAACTGGGTAGGTGGGAAAGGGAGGAAGGGATGGGTAAATTCACATCTAATGGGTGTGGTGTGTGCTGTCTGGGACGCGGGCACTCTTGTAGCTTTGACTCAGGCGGTGCAAAGGCAATTTATGTGACCAAAGTGTTTGTACTCCCATAATATTCTGAAATTAAAAAAAAAAAAAATTGATCCCCAATGAGGACATGTTGGGAGAGGGGGCTAATGGGAGGTGTATGGGACCTGGGTGTAGATCCTTATGAATAGATTAATGTCCTTCCCTCAGGGATGAGTGAGTTCTCGCTTTTACTGGAATGGATTAGTTCCCAAGAGAGTGGGTTGTTAAAAAGAGTCTGGCTTCCTTGGTTTCTCTCTCTTGTTTCCTTTCTTGTCATTTGATTTTTTGCACATGCAATCTTCCTTTCCATTTACCATCATAAGTTGAAGCAACATAATACTCTCACCAGATGCAACTCCCCAATCTTGAGCCTTCCAGCCGCCAGAATCATGAGCCAAATAAACCCTGTTTCTTTATAAATTACCCAGCCTCAGGTGTTTTGTTATAGGAACACAAAATGGACTTAGACAACTGTGAATACGCTGCTGTGCTGGCTGCTCCTATGACCTCTACCTGTCAAAGTTACTTGCTAGACTGTATACAAAGATACAGCCTTTTCTACAGTGTTCTGTTTCAATGGAACAAGTACGTAGTAACGTACGTTCTCTTCCTCTTAAGTTTTTGTTTGAGCTCATAATTTGAAGCTATATATAAAATATTTTGTCTTTTCTTAGATAAATACTAGAAACCATTATAGATGAAGAAGATGTTTCCTAATAATGAGGAGAAAATCTTCTACTTGTCCTGATAGTTGTAACTATTTTTTCCCCAAAGCAGAGTCAAGGTAACTTAAGTGAACTTGGTATCTGACTACAAGGATACGTAAGTTTAACAAAGAACCCAATGTTAGGAGCTTAGTTTTACCTCTGGAATAGACCAGAACCACAGACAAAGCACAGTAGGCAAACAAGAAGACATCTGCCTCAATTGCTTCTTGAAATATCTCTGCGTTTCAGCTTTATTTTTCTTTCTTGTGGGCAGATTAGCTTTTATATTTCCCAGAATATATTCGATAATAGCCATCATCCAGATATACTGACTTATTCAAGTAAATCCTAAAGACAAATAAGACATTTTAATTGGTCAATCTTTGGTAAGATGCCTTTCTAATAGACTAATACAATTATATTAATTGAACATATAGTTCTGGCCCGCGGCAAAGTCCGGTTTTCTTCTACCATTGTCCTGTAAGTGAGGGAGGGAGGGGAAGAGCATTCACCAGTATGTGGTGTGTTGACCTTCTAGGAAGGTATTGCAGTTGACATAATTCTATAATATGGTATAGTGAATCAGTTCTTGAAGTTTAGCCTGCATTAGAATGACCTGGAGGGCTTTTTAATAAACAGATTGCTGGGCCTCACTCCCAGAATCTCTGATTCAATATGTCTGGGATAAGATCCAAAGTGTGCATTTCTAACAGGCTGCCAGATGATTTCCATGGTGCTATTTGAGTCCCACACCTTTGAGAACCAGTGGTGTAATGCAATGAGAGCACACTTAAAGGTTGGTAGATGCATATCTCAGCTCTGCTTCTTACAGTGTAACAATAGTCCTTGAAATTAGGGTGATTCAGTCAATTGAGTTGACCTTTTTCAGTCAATTGATCTCCAATTCTTTTGCCAGGAAATACGTAATTCCTAAGGGATGTCTGATTTCTGAGTTACATTTGGAAACTAAAACATGTAGAAAAATGTGTACCAGATCTGCTTTATTATTAACATTTAGAATTAACCACTTACAGGGCCTTTTCTTTCCCCATAATTCTTTTCCAATTCATCACTCTATTGCGACATTTCCCTTTGGGTTTTCTAAGACAGATCAAAATTCTGTTCTCAAAGACCTCCAGTTTCAGCTCTGTCTTGTAAAGAGCTTAGAAGTCAACACTCCCAACCTTAGAACAAGAAAGTTGGTCACTCTAGAAAATAATTGCTTTTCTTTGACAAATCAGAGAAATATGGTCATGGACAGAATGTTACTCAAAAATCTAAAAAGAGAGGTGAATCAACAATCATAATTAAGCTCTTACATGGAGCAGAAGCTGCTGGAGCCATAAACTAGAAGGAACATTTAAATGGTAATTTTGACAAACTGCTGAAGGTTGAGCATGGACTATAAGAAGAGTGAGAAACTCCTGGATTCACACCATATGGCAGATTCCATTCTTTTGTAAGCTTTACCACCAAGAAAATATCAAGAAGTGGCATGCACATATTGTTGAAATTTTGAAAGGAGAAAAGTGTATGAGGCAGAAGAAATATCGAAGTGTTAATAACCAAGAACTTCCTAACAATAATTATAGACAGCAAGCCCCAATATAGGAAGCTCAGAAAACATCAACAGGATAAATTTCAAAAACAAAACAAAACAAAATAGGTATACAATATTCAAACTAGAGAAAAATGAAATACAAAGAGAAAATTTTGAAAAATGGGGAGAGGTGTTTTAAGGGAAGAAAAGGATATGAATTATAGTGGATTTCTTATAAGAAATCATACACAGAAAAGAAAAGTGAAGTGAAATATTTAAAATATTGAAAGAAAAATACTCAACAATCTAGCAGTCAATATCAGGTGAAATTATCCTCCAAAAGTGAAGAAGAAATAAAGACTCTATGAGACAAAAATGGAGGCAATTCACTGCCAGCAGAATTGCCTTGCAAGAAATGTTAAAAGAAGTTCTGCAGATGGAAAAAATGTAAGCAAGAAACTTGCATCTACCTGAAGAAAAAGAGAGCATTGTAGAAGGAATAAATGAAGATAAAATAATATATTTTATTTTTCTTATTCTCAAATGATTTAAAAGATAATTGTTTCAGCAGCCCATGTCTAAAGGAATAATCTTAATAGTAACAGTGTATTAGGTGACTATAGAACCAGAATAAATGAAACAAATAAAAAATGTCATAATGAATGGGAGGAGCAAATTGGGAATACAGTGCTGTAAGTTTTCTCTGCTGTTGGTAAAATGGTGTAGGGTTAATTGAAGGTGGATTTAGAATAATTAAAACATAATTGTAAACTCTAGACAACCAATAAAAAAACCCTCAAAAGCAGTCTAATTATTATGTTGAGAGAGGAGATAAAATGAAATAATATAAAATGCTCAATTAAACCTGAGAAGGCATATAAAAAGAGGAGAGAAATGGAAACAAAAAACAGATGCAAGGAATATAAAATAGTTACTAACATGGTGAATATTAATCAAACTATATTATAGTAACATTAAGTGTGAACTGCCTCTAAATGTATCAATTAAAAACAGATTTTCAGAGTGAATAAAATACAAACCCAGCTATTTACTCTCTTTCATATCCTCTTCAATATAAAACTGAGAGATTAAAAGTGAAGTAATGCAGAAAGTTATACCATGCTAAAATTCAAAAGAAAGCTCCAGTGGCAATATTAATTTGAAAGATAACTTTAGAATATAGAAGATTATGAGTGAAGATGAATAATATTACATAATGATAAAGAAGTAAATTTTCCCAAAATATATAAAAATGCCCAGAAAAATATGCTCCTAACAAAAATTACTAAGGATATAGATGGTCTGGATAGCACTTTCAATCAATTTGATATAAATAACTTTTATAGACTACTCTATCAAAAAATGGCAGAATACACATTCTTCTGAAACCCTCATGGAACATTTACCAAAATAAACCTCATCTGATCCTAATATACTGTAATACTGTATCCTATCTGATCAAATATACTGTAATATATTTAAATCAATGGAAAACATACAAAGTATCTTCTCAAACAACAATGAAAATTACACTAGAAACCAATAAAAGAAAGACAGCTGGCAAAAGGCAGCTGAAAAAACCCCACATATTTGGAAATCAAACAATACACTGTTGAATAACCCCTAGGTCAAAGAGAAAGTGTCAAGAAAATTTTTTAAAATATTTTGAACAGAATGAAAACAAAGTACAGATTATTAAAATTTATGAAATGCAACAAAAGCAATGTTGGGATGGAAATTTATATTATTAAATTCATCTATTAGAAGAGAAGATTTAAATTGATCGCCTAAGTTTCCACCTTAGAAAACAGGAGGCAGAAAAGAAAATTAAACTTAAACTAAACAGAAAAAGAAAAGAAAAAATAATAGAGCAGAAATCAATACAATAGATAAAAGGAAAATAATAGAGAAAAATCAATAAAAATAAAAGCTAATACTTTGAAAAGATCAATAAAACTGATAAAAATTTAGCCAGGCTAACCAAAGATAAAAGAAAGAAGACAAATAACCAATAGACAAATGAAAGAGGGCTTATCACTACTGATCTCTTGGGTATTAAAAAGGTAATATAGGTATAAGTTTAACAACTCTGTGCCCACAAATTTGGTAACATTTTTTTTTATTAAAGAATGAGCCAATTTCTGGAAAAACCTAAACTGCTAAAACATGCACAAGGGGAAATAGATACTATTCTATAATTTATTAAAAATTTTCTTAATGCCTAATCATCAAAAGGCAATTTAAAAGGCCCAGATAATTTACAGGTGAATTTTATCATACTTTAAGGAGAAATAGTGCCAGTTCTCTACAATTTCTTCCAGAGAATAGAAGCAGAGCAAACAATTCCTAATATAATCTATGATGCCATCATTACCCTAATAACAAAATCAGATAAAGATATTATAAGGACAGAAAATCACACACCAATATTTCTCATGAATATAGATACAAATCCCCTCAACAATATATTAGAAATGAAATCCAACAACGTGTAAATTATTTATACACCACAATGATTTGGAATTTACTCCAGTTACGAAGGCCAGTTCAAAATGTGATATACAATTGATGTAATCACATCAGCAGTAGAGGATTTTAATAATTAAAAGGTTAGAAAGATCTGTTTTGTGGACAGAAGTCATGTCTGTCTTCACCCAATGGGCTCCAAGAAAATGTGGCTGTGGTAGCAGAAATGGAAGTTACTCATGGGCTTAGCAAGGCTATGGGCCATGGCAGTGCAGAATCTTCCAGTAACAGAGACCAATAATGAGCCCCAAATATGGCACCCTTCTTCAAAGTGAGCAGCCAGTTACCTGGTGGTAGAAAGCCATCCTTCCACCCAATATGGAAGGAGCAGCATTTTGTTTATGCTGGAATAGATATTTTAGATATGAATTTGCCTTCCCTGCATTCAATGTTTCTGCCAAAACTATCATGCATGGACTTACAGAATACCTTATCTGTCATCATGGCATTCCACACAACATTGCTTCTCACAAAGAATTTACTTCACACCAAAAGCAGTGTAGAAATGGGCCCATGGTCAAGAAATTTTGTGGCCTTCCCATGTTAAGAAGGTGGTCTTCCCACCTTCTGAAAGCAGTTGGGTTGGAAGAACAGTGATATGGCCTTTTGAAGCATCAGATAGCTGTCTATCTCTTGCAAGGTATAGACCCTGCTAGGCTTTAAAATCTTCAGTGATCATTCAGTTTTCTTAGCATATGAAAAAGGCCAATCTCCTTATCAAGTGTCAAGAATAATCCTGTCTTTTTTCTTTTAATTTATCCTGTATATATGCTAGTCTAACGTCGTGGACTTTTTCTAAAGAGTTCCTTTAATGAATAAGTTTAAATAGATTAAAATTATTTTCAGAGTTTTTTTTTTTTTTGGAGAAAAGGACAAAGCTTTGTTATATAAAATCATGAATTTTACATGAAAATATTTTAAAATACTACAATTGTGACCAGAGGCAAATTTCCAGTTGGCTATTTATACTGAGAGAAATGTGACAGTTTTTTTTTTTTTGATGCTGAACTATTACTGAAAGAAATATGTAATGGAAGAGGTAGGATGGAAATATCAATCTTATCCCTGGGGATGAGTCAGGATGTCATGGTGACATCTGTTGAGGAAATTTCAAGAAAAAATTAGAATGATTATTTCAGGGCAACCAGGATTGCTATTGTTACTGGTTATTCAATGGTTCTTATGCTGGCTGTTATTTTTTCTTTTTCCTGAGTAGACAAGCTTAATAGTACAAGAAAGAGGCACTTCAGGGAAATAACTGAAAATAGCAGAAGTGAACTTTTTTACTGTTATATACCTATATGCCAGCAATGTAGTCAATAGAGTTTTAGCTCCATGTGCTTTTTACAGTACCTCGGGACACACGTAAACTTAGTTAAAAACACGTCCTTGTAAAATAGAAAGGAGGAATATTAATGCATGGGGTTTTTCCATTAGTGTTAATAATTCAATGGAGAAAATATGATAAAGCAGTATTTCATTATTATTACCAACACTTGGAATCAATATATAGAACACCAAAATAAAATTTTACTTAAATTGGAAGGGCAGTGGTCAACTAAAACCCTGTGGTTAGTTTAAGCATGGTTAATTTCTGCTGACTAAAATTTTGTCAATATCTATTCTAGCATATACGATAGCCATAATTTCTCCTAAAATCCATTAGCAATCAGCTTCGTTACTACAGTGTGGTGCTTGTTGTCACCCCCACCTCCAACCTCTGCCACAGCTCACCTTAGTTTACTGTCACAGATGAGCTGAGTGCTTCCAAACTACTTTCCTTCAAGTGTTAACACCCAGCTGGGTCCCTTTCCCACTGCTCAGATAAAGGCCAATATCCTGAGACAGCAGCAGTTGCAGCAGAGAAAGAGTTTAATAACACAAGGTGCCAAGCGAGAAGATGGGAGAAATTTCCCAAATTCACATCCTTGAGAATTTGGGGGCTAAGATTTTTAAATGTGATTTGCAACAAAGAGCTAGGGAATTGGGTCGGCTTATTAGCTGGGGATGAACACATAGGACTTGGAAGCAGTAATTGTCTTCTTGGATGCAACAGTTCCTGAGTCGAGGATCGCAGGACTTGTTGGATCAGTTCCCTTGCATGGCCACTGGTCTGGTTGATGTTAGCTTTGTCCCCCAAAATTCAGAGTCTGGAAGATACCTCAAAGACCAGTCTTAGGTTTTTATAATAGTGATGTTACCTGTAGAAGCAACTGAGGAAGTCACAAATCTTGCCCCTGTAAGGGACACATGACACTGAAGCAGTAAGCAGTTATGTCAGGTTCGAGCATGAGAATATCAGTTCTTGGCACGTTCATGGTTGAAGAATGACTAGACACACCAAAGTAAGGCAAGAATGAAAAATAAGGTTTATTGAGAAGAAAAAGATAGGATTATAGGGCAAGAGCAAGATGGAGGTTTACAGAGCGTGATACATATGCCACAGATGATGACCAGACCCACTGTCACAGCAAAGAAGGGCGTCAAAAGGGCCTGGTTATGGTCAGTATCTTGTTTTGTAGTGCCTGGATTGGATCTCCCTCGTGGGTCAGACCTCACCATAGAACCACTTTCATTGGACAGTTGGGAAATGTATGAGCTGAGTCTTAACTATGCATGCAGATCTCCCATGAGCCTCTCTGACAGCCCATTTTGCGAGGTGGGGGCCCGGGGAGGATGGTAAATTGCAGCAGCACCCACTTTCCTTCCTAGGACACCCAGCATCCTTCGCTATCTACCTATCAGTTACAGAAGTAGGCAAATTGCGGAACAATGGCTGTTTATTTCTGTCTTTTGGCCTTATTTTAATATAGGCAGGTTCACAGGAAACAGTTTGTCTTTAAAGCATGGGAGTGAGAAAAGGGTATGGATTTGATGGGTCATACATTCTTAAATTCAAATACCCCTTGTTCATTTGTTTAGCTATGAATAAATTCATTTATTTAAGTAGTCAAAAGAATGAATATTGAATGCCAACCAGCATAGTTAAGCACTCATCTAGAGATGTTCTCATATTATGTTTCTCTGTGAAATGGTTATAAATTTTCTATAAATGAATAGATGGTTAAGAGAATTTAAACAATTAGAAGAGTGAAATAGTTTGGTAAAAGTCACACAGTAACTAGATTTGTTGCAAGGTCTATTCTTTGTTTTTATTGATATATGAAAAGTATACACATTTTCATGGTACATGTGCTATTTTTAAACATGTATATTGAAGGAAATTAGAAATATTTTGCCTCAAAATATATTTGACAAATTTTGAGATGGCTGCCATAGGTCTCACATACAGGAGTAACGTTTACACACTGTCTTTTATGAGAGGAAAATTTCATCTGTAGAAATCTGCATTAATGCAGCCATATCTTTCCTTATCCAATCTAGAAAAGATAAACTGAGAGACTGACACCTTTAAAGATCTGAATAGAGGCATTTACCATCTCTTCTCTCTGAGTGCTGCTACCCTTATCTGCATAAGAAGACCACCTTTGCTAGCCAAGCTTCCTCTCTTGCTCTCATAACTTGTCTTGCCACCCAAAAATCAATTTGGCTACAATCCAAGCCCCTATTCTTTAAAATCTTCTGTACCTCATTGGGGAGTTTTCATTGTGAAGGCTCCTGTGTATACACATTAAAATATAATCTGTATGTCTTTGTCTCCAGTGAATCAATCTGCCTAATGTCAGTGATTTTTTTAGTGAACATTTAGGGGGTCAAGAGAATTTATCTCTACAGTATAATGTGTAATAATCAAATCAGGGTAATTGAGATAGTCAAGGCATTAAAATTTTTCTTTCTTTATTCTGGGAACATTCAAATTATTCTCTACTAACTCTTTGGAAAATACAATAGGTTTTCTTTTACTAACGTCACTTAACTGATTTATTGAACACTAGGTCTTATTTCCTCTTTCTGACTGCGTTTTAGTACTTATTAATCAATTTCTCTTCATTCACTCTCCCCCCTACTCTTTCTGGTCTCTGGTAACCACTGATCTACCCACTCTCTTTATGAGATCCACTGTCTTAGCTCTTAAATATGGAAAGAACATGCCAGTCAGTCACTGGCTTCATGTTTTGTCCATTTGGGGAAATTCTTGTTTCTTGTGAATATACATGTGTATTTTTGAAGTGAAGGATTCGTTATTTATTCTAGTCTTCTCTGGTTTGTTTGAGGTTTTATTGGATATGTTTGCTTATAGATTTCTTCACAATATACCTGGTGAATACCTTCAGAACAATTCCTCTCCTGGATTGGGGAGGTTCCAAAGTGGATATCCTGGCAGTGTGAGAAGTCTGGCTAGGGGTTCATGCCAAGGGGCCCTATGGGATGTACCTTCTATCGCATGGTGCTGCTGAACAGCCACTCTGATTTGGTGTCCCCTTTTGTTGAGATACAGAACAGTGTTTCTTGGTCTGGGGATGCTGGTCCCACTTTCCCCCCTCATCTCTGGCTGTCCTCAGGAATTTTTCTCCCTTCAAATACATATAATACTTTTCTGCAGGTTGAAGCAGGGACAGATCTCCTGTCAAGGAGCCCAAACTGGTTGGGAAGCTGGTTGTCTACCTCACTCTCACTTTTCCTGGTGTGGCAACCATGGGTTGGAGAAAAAAAGTTTATGTATTTAGTGCCAATCAGGTTGGGGGAAAAGTGTCACAAATATAAAAGTCTGATTTTCTTACCATCTATATGGAGTGTTTTCACTTCTCTGTGGCCCTGGGAACTGTCTTATCCTCATACTTGAGTTCCGGAATATTGCTGGTGATAATCCCAGCACTGCATATTTTGGTTTTCTGTCGGGGGAAGTGCTTACATGTAATCCACCATTTTGGTCAAAGTATGGTCTTTCTATTATACATTGTTCTCATTCTCTCTCTCCCCAGCCCCCATTAAGACATAATTCATATATCATACAATGTGCCATCATATGGAAACTTTTTATAAAACACACTCCTGATCAGTGAGTCAAATAAATCACAGGGCAAATTGTATGACATATGAATTATATCTTAACGAAGCTATTTCCCCTTATAAGATCAATTTCTTTTGCTTTGTCCTCAATAGGGCAATACTGACCTATACCTGGTCATGGTGGTATAAAACTTGCTGTAGCAGTGCTATCTTTGGTTGTCTCTTTCCCTAACGTTTGTTTTAAGCTGTCCACTGTTGACAGTATCACCCCAAGCTATTAGCCTCTACTAATTGCTAGATAATTGCCTTATTGTTTAGACATTTACTTAGGGTGAATAAATTGCTCCAAATTTGGTCAAATTTAATTTAATTTTTTTCCACATGAATTTTTTAAACCAGAGTTTCAGACTTGCTCCAAACTCAGGAGGGCTTTTGTTAAGCTGGCTCTTTCTTTTGTTCTCTTTGTTAAATTTCTGTATGGTCTAACGTTTAGATTTATGCTCTCATAAAGTCATAAAGTGACTAGTCCCCTCCTAATCATCTAGTACCAAAGACTCTATTATTTCTAAAATTGTCCGTGTACTTGAACATCTCCAGAGTCTGTTTCAAATAAAGTCTGTTTTGGTGAGGAAGACCTGTCAAACTTTTTGTTCTTATACCCTGCCTCTTCTTCTAGGCAAAAGCTCTGTGGTGCTACTATAAATCTGGGTATAAAGATATTTGCCCATTTCTTTCCTGTATTGGGTCATTAGCATCTCTTTTCTCAAATTTATTCTCCTTGTTAAGAAAATATGTACTATGAGTGAGCTAGAGAAAGAGTGTTTGGGCCCCAGTATTCTTGGTGCCTGGAGTTTCTGCCCTACCTGTGGGAGATGGATTGAGAAAGGAGACTAGTCTTCCTCAGATTTTCTTGTCTGGAATAGAGCATCTAAACATGGAGCTGTGGGAAAAGGAAAAGCTGGTAGACTGAACCCTGCTCCCCAGAGAGATAAATCAGCTCTTGGCTGCTATATAGGGAGAGAGAGAGAGCCCTTTACTCTTGAAAGTTCTTGCCAGAATTAGAAATTCCATTATAATGAGCTGATGGGGGAAGTGAGTGAGTTGTAGCTGAAATGCAACCAACTATGGTTCTTAGTGAGATGTAGTAAATGTTCTTGAATAAATAGTTCTTAATTTACTATATATCCTTAGAAAAATTCCCAAAGACTTTAAGTGTGTGTGTGTGTATAATCATTTTTACTCGTTAAGCTTTTTTTTTCTAGCGAGAGGGTCCACAGAATTCCTCATGCCACCATTCTGAAAATTATTCTCCCTTTCATCTTGTTATAGTTCTCCATTCCTTACATTTTCTTTATATTTATGACTTCTGGCTATGCTCTATGCTTAAAAATCCCCCCAACACCACCATCACTAATAAGCAATTTATAGCCAACTATATAAGAAGCATCACAATACTACTAAATCAACAAGAAATACCACAAGAAAGTAGGTACTAAATATAAAATGTCTCTTTAGTGAATGTACTTCATATAGTATATTTGACTTATACTAGACTCTTAATGGCTTTCTCACATTTATTTAAATTAAGACAATCTTCATGACTTATAATAAGGCATAATAATATAATAACATATATCTATATATTGTTTGTTGTCTTCATTTTTATAACCTAAATTGTTCAGAGATATGTACCAACTTAATAAACTCAGCCTTGTTGATCTGAAGGTATTCCTTTTTTTTGTCTTTTCCCTGATAGCACCAGGGTGATTTCCCCCAAATTTTACAAACCAGAGGCATATTCTGCCTGGTCTGGTCTTCTTAAGGTCACAAGTGATGTTTATTCTATTGTATCATTTAATATATTTTATTTATATATTAAAGGAAAAAAACTATATTAACACTTAGAAAACAGTTAGAAAAAAATTTGGTTTGCCTGAGGAGAAATGAAAAGAAAAACTATATGCAATGGTATATCAGGTTATTTACAAACATTATCTTGATGTAAGATAAGAATTATCATTTTCATTGTACATTTAAGACATACAAAATTCAGCAAAATTATATCACATGTAATTTGAGATAGAGGAGTATTTGAAACCATTTTCACTCTAGAGACCATGTTTTGAGTCAAAATCTCTGGAAATTACTTCTGTAGCATTCCATGAATGCTAGCATCATCAGGAATGACTCCTAAGGTAGATTGTCCAATATTAGTAGTCAAAAGAAGTTGAAATTTAAGTATCAATCCTCTTACATTTGAGACATTAAGAGAGGCTTTATAGTAATCTTGTAACATATGTGATATCTGTATGGTTGAAGGAGAAGATTAATTAAACTGAACAACAAAAATTAGTTAACATAATAAAAATTGCTTGGAAGTTTGTTTAAAGTTGTTTAACTATGATAACTTACCATTTAGCCTTTTTAGTCAAGCTCTCATCACTGTTTGGAGGTATTCATTCTTGAAGTAAATATCACAAAAAAACTGCTTTATCAGAATATTCCACAAGAATCTTATGCAAAAACTGAGTATAGATATTCTATTCAAATTACTACCAGCCAAATATTGGGAGAGGATCTATCAGAAGAAAGAAGTTTTGAGTTCTCACAAAACAAACTCAAAATTCAAAATTACAGCCAATCTCACCAGGTTATTTACAAAATACTATGCAAAAAACAATCTCCAAATTCAGGAAAATTAGGTAGACTTAAATTTTTTGCCTCAATGCATATTTCCTTTGTTTTATTATTTTTAAGGTTAGAGTAATATATATATATATATTTTTGAGACAGAGTCTCGCTCTGTTGTGCAGGCTAGAGTGCAATGGTGTCAGCCTAGTTCACAGCAATGTTAAACTCCTGGGCTCAAGCGATCCTCTTGCCTTAGCCTCCCAAGTAGCTGGGACTACAGGCTCATGCCACCATGCCTGGCTAGGCTAATTGTTTCTATTTTTAGTAGAGACAGGTCAGGCTGTTCAAGCTGGTCTGGAACTCCTGACCTCAAGCAATCCTCCCACCTCTGCCTCCCAGAGTGATAGGATTACAGGCATGAGCCACTGCGCCTGGCCTGCATATTTCCTTTTTAAAAATTAGCTTTTATATTTAGTATTTTATTCACATTTATGAGGAATTTACAAATATTTATGTTCCATAGAAAATAAAATTCAACTACTGAAATATAAGTTAAAGGAAAATGTATGTGGTGTGTGTATGTGTATATGTGTGTATGTTTTCTAAGTAAAATAAGTTAGTTGAAGGTTATGTTTAATTAAATTTAATTAAAAGCATCTAGATGGTGCTAGTGAGGTGTTATCTTTGCTCATCAAAAATAAGCAAAACACACACACACACAAACTTTCTACATGACTTCCATTCACTTGTAACACAATGGCCTAAAATAATTACCAAATCATCTTTATAATTTTATCAAAATAAGCAAAACTTCTAATTTCCCTGATACAATAAAATTAATAAATGGATCTTACAAACATCAAATCAAATTATATTCTGAACTTTGATATGTTCTCAGTGCACTCAGTGCAAGATCATTTTTCTGTATACAAGAATTAAACTTTGCAATGAATATTAATGATGACATTTTATTTTGAGGGTAATATCAATAAAGACCATACTTAGATTGTTTTCAACGATTACATTTAAAAAATGCATCTTCAAAAACAACAGAAAATTACTGACCCTGATTAATATAATAGGTAAATTAAACATCATTTTAAAGGATTATAAACACACGACAATTTATGAAGAGGGAGTTGTTACCCTTCATATCATATTAGAAGCTTTTGGAGCTAAATAATATAAACAGAACCTTGTTTTTCTACCAAATATTCTTGCTAATATAGCTAGAGAAATACTGTTGAAACATACATACTCTAGTAGCAGAGGTCAACAGGTATATTTAGTATCAGATTCTTTAGGGGGCTAGATGGAAATGGGTATTTTTATATTGAAGTGTGAAAATATAGTTTTATTTAACAAATAACTTTCCAGCCTTGTTTATTTTTATGATGGATTTATATTTTTGTATAAATCCGTAGAAAAATATGATATTTTTACATATTGGGTTGTTTGTTACATTAATTATGACTTAGTAATGGTTATTAAACCATAAAATTGTTGAATACAATTGAAGGCAATCAAAACTTTCTATTATAGCAATATCTGGGCTTTGACATCTTGGGGACGTAAATGATAACTACCATTTAAAAGATGTTAGATGTTAGGAGCTGTACTTTTCTCTCTCTCTCTCTCTCTCTCTCTCTCTCTCTAAATTACAAAATGCTCAATTTCATACCAATATTACTCAGGCAGTCTGTAGCTCATTGCCATGCCCAAGAATATTGAATTTCTCATTGGACTTTGAATTTGAATTACTGCTCAGCTCTTTCACATATTGAGAAAACAATGGAATGCTGGTCTAGACATAATGTAAGATCTTCAGGACTTTTCATTACTTAGATGATATACACACACAGAGTAATCGAAGTGTTCACATTTCTATAATAAATTATTTACAGTAATATGTATGTATATATGTTTAATGTACAGTAACTGTTATTCATTTTGAAAAAAATTATATTCTGTTTTTTACAGCACCCACATTCATAGATTTATAAAAAAGTTGTTGTAATGCTGAATATAGTGAAATTAAAACATTTCTTCCATTCATAAGTATTTTCACTTCACCTGCTCCTTGCTTTTTTTGCTTACACTTTTGGCAGTAACTGAAAGCTTGAGAATAATTATATAAAATAATTTAAATACTTTATATAATTTTAGAAATTATCTCATATTTATGCCCACAATACTGATCACTTACAATATAAAGTAACATAATGGGAAATAAGATAAACTGAGTTCTCTGTGCTTTTTAGAACTTGACAAACTAATGACTAGCAGAGGGCAAATAGAAATTTGAAGTAGAAATTAAAATAAGTAGTCAACATCTGAAGAAATGTACAACTAGAAAGTTAGGTCAGTGGTAAAAAGACAAGAAATAAGGAATTTTTTTTGTAGATGTCACTATTAATACCTTAAGGAGGAGAAAATAGTAGAGGAACAAATTTAAAATGAAAGAGACTATTTCTGCTATTTGCAAGCTAATTTATCTAAGCACACCAAAACTAATTCAGAGATCAGCTTGGAATATGAACCAGATGTCCTCATAACTGAATAGGATTAGACAAATTATTTATTACTGCTCAAACCTCTCTGCCTCTCTTTCAGCTAACATATGGATGTCTTCCAGTTCTCTTAATTTTCAATACTGTTGGGACACAATCACTGAAGGTGACATGTGGCATGTGTCACAATTACACTCCTGGGAATAAGCAGATGTTTCTAGAGAAATCATAGATACACACACACAAGCAATTCCCTATGTAAAAGTTTCTGAATGATCAGGAAAATGCCTATTTAACTGTGGAAATGACACATATTTCACCAAAAATCCATTGATCTCAATTAGATGTTGAATTATATGTCTTATGTCTTTACTCCGTTTTACTATACGTAGTTAATTAAAACAAGAGAAGAATTTACTCACTTAAGGGGAAAAACATAGAAGTACTGCAAATCATTATTAAATATGAGATTATTATTATACTTAAACATTTTAATACATATATTTATATAAAATTAAATTATGAATTTAATAAGAACAAGTGATTCTCAGCTAAATTTGACCTCTTTTATACTTGGTAGCTTGTGTTTTGAGTCAAACAAAAATATCGTTTTTGACAAAGATTATTCATGCTCTGTTTTAACACATTTTCACGCAAATCCTGCAGGATAAGATATTAGTACACATATACAATACGTCTTGTTGAGATTTAACTTATTCATATTAATGTCTCTTTATCAGCAATTTTCCACTAGTCGTCAATTGACAAGTAGCTTCATGAGTATTAACTGTTACATAAACTAACCAGAAAGACAGAAAGTAAAATCATTTATCGTTTTAAGAAATTGTTTGACTTTCTATGTAAAGCATAAAGAGATTTGTTTTAATTTCCACGGGCTTGTGTCTCTTTCAGCACTCCAGCAAACGTGAAATGGAATGTGATTGTTTAGCTTTTCAAGGTCTCTCCAGACCATCATAGAAGATAGATATTCATTAAGGAAAAAGTGAGCATTACAGATCAGAGACATTGCGAAAATATCTTAAACTTTTTCCGGAGTCAGAAGAGGTAAGGAATTTGGTGTTTGAGCTTTGGATGTGAGAAGTTATCATTCTGTGTTTTCTATTTACTTATTTCAGAAACAATGTGAGTGTTTTAGAAAAAAATATTGTTTAAATTTTCTCAGAGACTAAATTATTTAAACTAGAGTAGTCACATAAAAACTTGATAAAGCACAGATTTTACAAGGGGACTATTTAAATGTTTTGGGGGACAGGAAATCAGTCAGATAATGTGTTCAATAAAATGCATATTGCCTAACAGGTATCAGAAAATATATGGAATGAACTTTGAGATCCTGGTCTAAAAAAATAAACAATAGGTATATTGGCAAATATTCTACAAAGTAGACCTCAAATAAGCTTTTATGTAGAAATATATATATTTTTAATTGCTTTACCAACATATAAATTCAATAGTGTTGGTATACAATTTTGTGCCTAGATATATATGTAAATACCACAGAAATGAATCATTATTTTCTTTTTATTTTGTATTTTAGAATATTACGGGAGTACAAATGTTTTAGTTTCTTAATTTATTATGTATTTATAATTTATTAAAGAAATAATTTTTAAACATGTAGTAATAAGGTAAGTAGTAATAATATCAAATATTTTATGCTTACATCAGAGCCAAGAATTCAAAGCCCAATGTCTATGGAGGATATTCATCAAGGTTGCACTAGATGATAATCTGAAACAAAGGAATACATTTCAGGTTTGAAAAATGTCACATTTTATTACTGAATTAAGGAATGTCTTTATATACATGACACACATATATATAATATGTAGTAAAAAGCAAACAAAAAAAGTCATATTTAAAATATCTTGCACATGTTAACATTTTATAATTAAATTTTTTCCCAAACATCTCTGAGATAACCAAAAAGATATTAGAGATATCTTTAAAGATATTATTGTCCCCCTTTTATAAACTAGGAAACTGTAGGTCAGAGTTCCCAAGGTCACATGAATAATAATTTACAAAACCAAAATAACTTATTTTGATTTTTACTCCAGTGACCCATTACCTATGATAAGACATAACTGATGAAAAATTCATCATCTCTCTACAATAGCACAGCAGTAGAGCAAGAAGAAAGCTTAAATTCACAGGAAATTTGAAAGTTAAGGGAAACGATCACTGTGGAAAGAAAACTGCGTCTCAGGTATCCATTCTAGTGTTCATTCCAAATGATTTCTACTACTGTATAATCATGTCTTTTAAAGGAAATACGCTGCAGAAAAGCATTAAGACTCAAAAACCAAACAGAGAGAATCACTGAGTCTGTGGTTAACATAAATAGCTCATGTAAAGTATGAATTTTTTCATACCCAGAGGCAAGGTCAAATCTACTGTAGTACACTTAACTGAAGAAGTTCTCAGCTGGCAGCTTGCGTGCCATGACTGCTTCTCTGTCGGATTCTCATTGGACCTCAAAGTTCCCGCTGATAGACTTGACTGGAAGATGACCTCTGGTTATTATGGTATGTTGTTTTCAGAGAAGATAACAGTGTGCGCTCATTTTAGGTTTTCTGCTATAGGGATGCATTAGATACAAACGACTATATACTGGCTCCTAATCAAAGCTCACAAACACTCTCATGAGGCCTGCTGTTTGGTACAATGTACAGATTTTAGAATACCTAAGGACAGTTCAAAAAAGAACTGTGATAATATAAAAAGGTATTCTGAATAGATTTCTTCTCATTTTTTGTTATATGATAACTTTAAAATCTTCAGAAAAATACATGGCATTCATATATTTTTAATAAATAGCACACTGAATATTTTGCATTTTGATATTTATAAGTGTGTTAGTAAATACTGTATGTTTATGTTGAATAGAAAAAGTACTTGTATTTTCACCAATTCTTTTTTTCTTCTTTTTTTAAATTTTTTAATTTTCTTTTTTATTTCAGCATATTACGGGGGTACAAATGTTTGGGTTACATATATTGCCTTTACCCCATCCGAGTCAGAGCTTCAAGCATGTCCATCCCCCAGATGGTGAGCACCGCACTCATTAGGTGTGAATATATCTATTTCGTCCTCCTACCTCCCACCTGCCGGACACCTGATGAATGTTACTGCTATATGTGCACTTAAGTCAGTTCTATTAACTTATATCACTGCTTAGTACAAAAGATATATGCAAATAACAAAGTTTAAATGCAAGAAATCCTTAATTATAACAAATTACTTAAATCACCTTGATTATTTAGCTATGTATAAATATTTTTGAGGAATAATACCATACAAATCAATTTAAAACTTATACAATAAATAATTTCTTGCATACATAGCAATGAAATAAGCAATTGTACCGCAGTTCAGCTGCATGTTTCACATCAGAGGATGTGGCTTTGGCAGCAGTAACATGGGGTAAAAATTTAGTATTTACATTATGCTTAATCACGTGTTCAAAATCAAAATGTGTTCAGAATGCTACCTTGTTTCAACAGCTTACTGTAGCCTGTTTAAAAAAATTAACTTTGATTATGTCACTCCTATGCTCAACCCCTTCATTGTTGCTCAGAATAATGCCAAGGCCTTATAATGTCCTGGTTGGCTCTTTGTAACCTGACTTCTACTACTCTCCTATCTTTTCTTAAGTCTGTCATCTCCCTTAGTTCTTATTGAGTTTGCCAGGCAAGCCCTAGTCTCAAAGCTTAGCTCTTCCTCTTTCCTCTGTGTGGAATGCTCTTTTTCTTATATATTTGTTTAACTTGATCCATCATCTTCTTCAGGTCTCTACTCAAATGATATTTTCTCTATGGTCTTCGTGAAAACCCTACATAAAATTCAAAACTAACTTCCCAACTTCCAGCAGCAAGCATACAAATACCCAGGATTACACATCACCATTTGAAACAGTATATTTGTTTATTTATCTATCCCCTTCTATTAGAATATAAACTCTATGTTAGCAGAGATTTTTGTTTATTTTATTCATTGCTAGAACTAATTATATAAAATATTATCTGGCACATAGTAAATGTATAATAATTATTTCTGGGTTAATTGGCTATGCTAATGGAAATGTAGTCCACTTGGCATCCATTAAAAAAAGTGTGAATTTAAAGCCACACATAAATAAGGAGTTTTTTGGTATTAATTTTTTAAGCATTATTTATTGGCCCAAATATTCTATGTGCCAGCTTGCTTGTTTGGGGTAAGCTTTCATTGCTGTGAGTGAAAGAAAAGGAACAGCTTGAGTTTGGTTTCATGAGTTGTGATGTCACAATACCTTATAAACATATGAGGGCTGTCAGGAAAGTATCCAGCCATGTATTATGTTCTTGTTATGTTAATAATGGTTGGGTACTTTCTGACAGCCCTTGAATACACACGCACACATGCACACAGTGTATATAACTATAGAGAGTTAACTTAAGAGACTAATAATCTCAATGATAGTGAGGGTATATTATTTTACATACAGCTTTGAATAAACACTGAGTAGAATTAAAAGAAACGAGCAGCCACATTACTAAAATGTTAGCAATTAATGCAATCAAAATTTAATATTACATAATAAATCATAACGATGTGGAAGTTCACAATTCTAAATGCTTTGTCAAACTTCTACTTTTAGTAATTTCAGGCAATCAATAATTTTATCATAATATTTAGTTATATATGATCAATACTTCATTAGGAAGTTATATACCAGTTGAAATGTATATACGAATGTATATATTAATATGGAAATAAATATATGCATACATTAACATGGATATTTTTCCATAACTACCTCATTTTAACAAGTTATGCTTCAGTAAACTATGAAATTATATTTCAGTAAACTATGAAATTCTATTTAATCCAGGTGGGGAGGAACACTTTTCAGTGAGACAATATTAAATTTGAATTTGTTTTGCTGACCTTTGTCAGTGTTTATTTTGAGAAATTTACACATAAGCACGCATACATACTCCCACATGCATATAAACAGAGAGAAGTTGTCTTCTACACATCCAGGACTTTTAGTCCCACAGAAGTTTCATAAGTGCATTTTAAGTAAAGTTACCTTCCCTATCTTGCACATGACATATTACCTCTTCCTACCCATATTCTTAACAGTTCTTTCTTGACGTAGGTTCTTTGTGAGCATCAGTAATTGGAAATTCATTCACATCCTACAACTTGATCCACAACTACTTCCTGTTCAGTATAGTTGATGAAAAGACAAATAAATAAAAATGGCATATAGTATACTATAAAAAAAGACCAATATAGGGTGTAAGAAAGACTGTGGAGACCACTGCTGCACAGTGCATGATGACACATGGATGATTATTTACCTATGTGTCAGCTTGGAGCTTCATATCTACTGGAGCTGGAGATTTTTCATGTAGAATGCCTGTAAGTTGTAGATGTGTGAATTTTGAATTCTTTTTGTCATATAAATCTTCAGTGCACATCAATTCAATATTATACTTTTGACAAACAAAATCAGTCTAATTCTAGTTTTGGTAACCTAAAGAAATGTTATTCTATTTATGTGCTGTATTGCAAAGTATTATAACCAAATTATAGTGATAAAATAATAAATTTAACTCACATTGAAGGCACTGAAATTTTCCAGGCATAATGTTAATATTAAATTTATACATTTTATAATTATATTCGATCCATGATATAAATATTACTGAATATAAACAATTTTCAGATCTGATATTAATTAATGGCATCAAATATGGGACATTTTTAGATGTAGTTCAGTTTGGAAGAAGAAAGATAGATTTATTAACCTATTGAGATCCATTGCACTAGGTCAATTTACCAGCATTTATGAAGCTTCACACTCTGGAAATGAGATTGAATAAGACATAGTTCCTGCGTTTCCATTTCTAAGATATCATTAAAGGAAAGCAGCAATATTTTGGATTAAGACTGAATTTTATATAATATTAACTCACATTAGTATAGTATTCACATTATTCACATTATTATCAGAGTGTTAGTTATTTTTGGCTTAGTCGTTGTGTAAAGCTAGAAGTAATATACTGATTAAGCCAAGGGAAAGAATGTGGGATTAACTGGGAACAATTACTGAAAATAGTTTTCATTCCTTATATTATACCTAGTGCCTATTATTAACCACTCAACAAACATTTGTGGGCTTTTAGCAAGATACAAGATTAAAAGTGAAAAAGATAACCTATATAAACATTTATGGAACATTAAAAATTAGTATCAAGTATAGGAAGAAATGTTTTTTAGCAAGACATCCAACAGCTACTCTTTCTTATCTTTCAAACTATGAAACTCTTCAGTTTTCCTTTACAAGATGTTTTCATGGAAACCTTTGAATGTATATGTAGGGAATGGATTTTTAAATAAGCATTTCTATTCTGAGGCTAGAATACATTTAAAAGGCACCTATAAAAAATGAGCTATTGAAGGAGACCATGAGATGTGGTGGGCTTTATCCATAAAACCTGGATCCACTTACTTGTTTCATGAACTTGATAAGTCATTCCCAACCTATCAGCTTCACACTTCTGTTCCATAAACTCTGATAATAATGCCTCTCCTGCTTTCTTCTTATAGTGCTTGTACAGATTAAAGTGAAAATTAAATGATGCATATTAAAATATTTTATAAGCTTTAAATTGCTATGCAAATATAAGAGAATTAAAATTCCAAAACCATAGCTCATATAGCTAGTATTTTTCCAACTGCTTAAAATAAAAAAGGAGATTAGATTTGCTAATGTTTTAAAATTAAAAGACTACTGATTCCTTTGAGGTTAATGTATTAATAACAGAACAGGTTCAGTTTAAGATTCAACTGAGGGGATTTTTTTTCCCCGTTTCATTCTTTTATTATTCATTTCCATTTGTTTTTACCTGAAATCGAAAAGGTGGAAAAACCTCAAAAATTGGCTCTTTTTTTCTGGTAATACAGAAAACTAAAATAAAACACAAAAAAATGTTAGTACTTCATAAGAAAGACAACAACTAAAGAACAACTATTAATGACTGACTTCTTTAAGTCTTTGTATTCTTGCTCTGCCTTTATAAATCCAAGAATCCTAAACTTTCTAATATTTTTTGTGTAACTTTTAGGTACAGATTATTATTTTCAAATTAGCTTATAGTGCCACCACCTAGTCAATCCTAATTTTTATTTTCAGTTTACTTTTTAAAATCATTAAATAAATGCCTTCCCAGTTCAGGATCATATGGATAGTAATTATTTGCACTATGTGTCATTTAGTAATATCTTCAGTAACTCTCAACTAATTCCCTTCCTTGGAATTTGCTTAAAGCATCATGAATATCTAAACATTTTTCTCTGCTAGTTCTCTGCTAAATAACTTTATTTGCTTATAGAGATCCATATATATTCCATGTTTGCTCATGCATAATTTTAAGACAGGAATGAAGGAAGATGAATTAGGAAAAGAAAGATAAAGGGGAAAGCAGCCTATTCCAGTGGATTAAAAAAAAAAAAAAAGAGTAGACAATGCTTTCTTTGAATTTTGTTCAAACTGTAAAAGCCCAAGATTTGCAATTGGTGAATTTATTTGATTCAACTCACATCTACCTTTGAGAATTTAAAGTTCTGAACAATTTTTTAATATCTTCAACCACTCCTCAAAAATATCCATGAATGAGGTCCAAAAGTAGACACAAATTAAAAAAGGGTCTTTGATTTGAATACCTGAATTGTGGGTTTCTATAAACTTCTGGTGGTCTTATGTACTTAGAGTAATCCCAGCTGGCAGAAGAAGAAAATGCAGTATGTATTGCTTTCATTTGAAATTTGGGGGTGAATATAAATATCTAAAAGTTTGATTCTATCTCAACATATCTATTTTTCAGTTTACCAGCCACCCTGATAATCATATAAACAAACCCATATTCAGTATAGTTGCATAGAAACATCATATATGACAAATAAAGGAATTATTAATCAATACATTAAAACCACCTATTTTGTAAATGAAGAAACTCAAAAGATTAGAATTATACAATTAATTTTTTAAGCTCATATAAAGAATGTGAGTAGAATTAGTACATATTACACTATTCTGGTTTATAAAATTTGAAATATTACTTAGTGAAACTAAGGATAGAGTTGAGGTAACACTGGGTGCTTTATAGAGCAATTAGAACATAAAACTGCTTTCAGTATCAAAGCCATGACCCCACTGTAATCAAGATGCTAGTCCAGAGGCTTTTCTAAACCATGCATACAAATATCATTTCCTTAATGCCCAAAATAACATGTTAAGAGAGTATTTTCCCATAGGAGCTTCCAATCTTAAAGACAACACAATTATTTTGTCACTCAGTCTTTGTTGGCAAGAGAAGTGGAGAAAAATGCTCTGTTAAGCCAGTAAAACATCCATCTCTTAGACACCTCTTCCTATAAAACCAAGAAATGTCTTAGATAAAAAGTGTTGGCTCTAAGTCCTCGGGGATTTTATCTGATTTTAATTCCTTCTAATGCTAGAAATTTAAGGCATCACTTTCATGTCTAGAAACATTTTGTGGATACATAGAATTCCCTTTTGACATTTTAAGAATTCAGAAAGAAAAGGGAAATAGAATAATGATTGTAGAATGCAATGATAGAAGAATAGATAGAATAAATATATCATTTAATGTTATAAGAAATCAAATCTCGTTGTTTTGTGGAAGAACACAATGTGTCTTCTGTCCAAATTCTTATTTAGTATACAGAAGAAGTTTCAGCTGTATATAGCCTGGAAAAAGAAATGTACGAATTGGGAAATTTAGAAAAGTTGAACACATTTTGATGCTTTTTGTAAATATTAAATATCACATCTAAAGGGGGATAAACTACTTTCCAATATAGAAAATAAGCATTTGTATTTTACTCAATATGTTTCATGGAAATTCTTTCCTTTAGTTTCAGAACTATTGTAGAGATTATTAGAGTAAAATCTAAAATAAAGCAAAATCTAAAATGCTATGAATTTTTTACCTTATGAATTACTCATACATTAAAATAGTTCTATTTATTGCCTATGTTTTATCTCTTTCTACCAACCCTAAATTTCATGTAATTGAAAATATTCTATTGTTTGAAAATATTGCATGTTAACAAAATGAAAAAAAAAACCCACTTTCTAGAAGTATTGATCGCTTAGCATAGGAAATTTGCATAATTTACAGATTTAATGAATTATATTAGATGTTAAAAAAATTTCCTTGAAGTAAAGAAAGAGCAACGCTAATTTTCAATGTGGAAAAGCAAAATTTTGATACATTTGTACTTCTTTCTTTTAGGAATTTATCTATGGAAAGACATACAATATAATTGTCATAAAATTATAGACAAAGTTCCCAATAATGTGGAAGAATTAATCAATCTAAGTAATCTGCTAGTTAGTAAAACATCCACGCTCTGCAAACTAATACAAAACTTCACTATTTTTCCTTCTGAATTCTGTTCACCCTTTAAAAATCAATTCTTCAGTAAAAGCCTCTAATATATTCATTACTTAAGTTTTTCGGAATAAAGTGAGAGAAAAATAGTGAGTAAAAAGAAAGGAGAGAGTACTTCCTAATGCACTGCAAAGAAGGACTCTCCTTTTATTTCATTTTGTCTATCAGCATGACTTACTTCCACCTTTTCCTTCAGCTCATTGAGCTAAATTTACTCATAAAACATTTTTTAAGAAGCCAGCAAATAGTCCCTTGGTTTCAAGGAATGAGAAACAATACCTCTAGTTCCCTGAAATGGAAAATAATTCTTAAATATGTCATGAAATTACAGAGTCACCTGTCTTGCATGACAGTGGGAACCTCATTATAGCCCTCTCTTAAATTTTAAAGCCAGGATGTTTAAGACACTGCAGAATCATTTCTTAGACATTGCTTCCCATTTGTTTTAGTGTACATTAAAGAGAGGCAAAAGATTGCAGAGGAGCAGGAAATTGGAAAACCAGACATTTTAGCGAGCGAGAGAGAGAGAGAGAGAGAGAGAGAGAGAGAGAGATGATATTAAGAGAGAGAGAAGAGAGGAATAGTAAGGGAAAAATAGAAACATACAATAATGTACAAAAAAGTAGAAAGAAATTGCTGCTGTTAGGCTCTTTCAGAAAAGAAGTGATGGGAAATAAACTTGTTAAATTCATTTTCCACGGAATAAAGAATGATACTAATCATACTAACACTCTGGGAGTGACTGATTATAAAAATGTTGAATTACTTAGGCTGGATTTCTTAGTGAGGCACTGTCATTATGGACCTGATAAATTATTAAATCTTACCTTTTGAAATGGCAATGATAAGTTCACTTTCTCATGTCATTATTTCATAAGACCCTTTTCAATGTCATCCAATGCTTGATTCTTGTTTACGACATAATGCTATTTTAAAGTAACAGAGGTCCATGTAGAATTTGCTGAGCACCATCTATCAGATTAATAATCTTGGGTACAATAATGAAAGTAAAGTACTACAAAAAGGTTCAATACTTTTTCTATAAAGATGACAGATCTATTCACCTCTCCTAGAGGTACAAGTAATTTAACTTTGTTTTAGTAGTACTGATAGATTGTTAATAAGCTAATAGCATACTTTACCCTACTCAAGTAATTAAAAACTCACTTTCACCAGACAATACTCTTGGTATTGGAGGAGAGTCTAGGGGTATGTTACAGAGCACAGTAAAATGGACCACAGCAATTGGTGATAATCATAGTTTTTGTTATTTTGTTCTGTTTTAACATGTCTCAAAATTTCCCAGGGCTTATTAAACTGAACAGATAAGGATAAATATTCACTATTTTCTCAATGAATTTACAGATTTCTCATTTTTAGGCTTATGCTTGATCATACAGCTTTTTTTTTTTTTTTTTTTTTGAGACAGAGTCTCACTCTGTTGCCCGGGCTAGACTGAGTGCCGTGGCGTCAGCTTAGCTCACAGCAACCTCAAACTCCTGGGCTCAAGCAATCCTTCTGCCTCAGCCTCCCGAGTAGCT
>CAUYRT010085988.1:0-12045 GCA_963574885.1 Lepilemur ruficaudatus | reverse complement strand
CCTCCTGCCTCAGCCTTCCAGGTAGCTGGGACTACAGGCATGCGCCACCATGCCTGGCTAATTTTTTTCTATATATATTTAGTTGGCCAATTAATTTCTTTCTATTATTAGTAGAGACGGGGTCTCGCTCTTGCTCAGGCTAGTTTCGAACTCCTGACCTTGAGCGATCCGCCTGCCTCAGCCTCCCAGAGTGCTAGGATTACAGGCGTGAGCCACCATGCCCGGCTGATTTTCAAAAAAAATTTTTAAAAACCTTCTAAAACACCACACAATAACCTACTGATGCAGTGTGAACTGGTTACCTTGTACAATGTAAAATAAAGTGGTGGACCACATTTTTAAATGCAAACCATTTAAGTGCTAGATGAACATTTGGAAGAGGCTTGGGTGGCAAGTCAGTGGGACAGGGTGGTATTGGGAGGTAGTTCAGGGGGGTTGGGGTGAAGCTGAATTGGTTTACAAGGGAGGGGCTATTGTAATTACAGAACAGGGGAGGGTAACTAACAATCTCCACAGAGAACCAAGAAACAAACTAGGAGAGATACTGAAGATTCAATGAAAGTGGTACATGATTTAAAGGTGTCACAAAATTGCCACCACTTCCTTTGCATTTGGAAGATGATCTAGACCACAGGATTAACAAAATAACCTTTATTACCTTAAAGGAGTGCCACATAAGAAAAGTAAAACAAAAAGGACTCTTACAGGGTCTAATCCCTTTCCCACCACGGCCCACAGGGACATCATGGCTCTTAACCACTTTTGGGGGCTGTTGGCTTTTGAAGAAGGCAATACAAGGTGATCCCATGTTTTTAGGTCTTATTTTTGGAAGCAATCAAGCAATTTATTGTATTTAGTTAGGGAAAGAAACAGAGGTAATGTTTTTAAAAAAAATGGCTCGCACATGATTCTTTTGTATGACACATTTCTGTTTTCAGTGTTTTGGATGGACCATTTAAGGTCTGGATTTAGTATAATATAAACTTTTATTCTTTTTAACAAAATAGTAACTTTTATTAAAAATAAAATAGTAACTTTTATTCTTTTTAACAAAAATACCAAAAGTTTCCTCAGGACATCTGTGGTAGGCAGAATAATGACCCCCACCCCAGATGTCCAGATCCTAACCCTAGAACCTGTGGGTATGTCAGATTACATGGCAAAGGAGGATTAAGGCTGTTAATCAGCTGACCTTAAAACAGGGAGATTATCCTGGATTATCTGGGTGGGCCCCGTGTAATCCCAAGTGGTCTTAAAAGCAGAAGAGTCAGCCAGACTATGGAAGAAAAGCACAGAGATGCAACATTGATGGCTTTGATGGCTCTCAAGTCTGAGGGAGCCAAGAAATGCAGGTGGCCTCTAGAATCCAGACAGGGCAAAACCCGGATTCTCCCCCGGTGCTTCCAGAAAGGAATGCGGCCCTGCCAATTCCTAGATCTTGCCTCATTTCAGATTTCTAACATCCAGAACTATAAGATAATAAATAAATTTGTGTTTTCAAGCCGATAAATTTGTGGTCATTTGTTACAACAGCTACAGAAAAGTAACACAACATCTGACTTCTTCATGGTAATGGTAGTCCTGAACACCAATTCTGTAATTTTTTTTTTGGTAACCAAGGGATAAAAATTTCATCATGATTTGCTGAATTTTATAAAGAGGGAACCTTGAATTAGATTGAAATTATGTAACCATTTCAGTATTGGAACAACCAAGGCCAAGAGAATGGTAGTTGCTGCAAATTGTTTGCTTTGAGTAATAAATCCCCCGCAACTTAATGTTTTGTCACATTTCAGATTTATAAAAAGGTAATACAATTACCAACCTTTGCCAAATTTTGCCAGTCATTCTTTAAGAGAAAAGATATTACCAGCTTCTATACTATTTTACCTGAAAAAACTCACCATTCTGGGTAGGTATTTGCAAGGCCTTGTCTATGAACACACTGTTTAAAGAAATTCATCCTAGTGGATCAAACTTGTAAAAAAAAAAAAAGCTGACAATGTTTAGTAGCTGTGACTCCACTAAGAAGGGCATTAAAATCTCTGTAGTGGCCAGGTGCGGTGGCTCACGCCTGTGATCCCAGCACTCTGGGAGGCCGAGGTAGGTGGATTGTTTGAGCTCAGGAGTTCAAGACCAGTCTGAGCAAGAGCAAGACCCGGTCTCTACTATAAATAGAAAGAAATTAGCCAAACAAGTAAAAATAGAAAAAATTAGCCGGGCATGGTGGCGCATGCCTGTAGTCCCAGCTACTCGGGAGGCTGAGGCAGAAGGATCGCTTGAGCTTGAGTTTGAGGTTGCTGTGAGCTAGGCTGACACCACGGCACTCTAACCTAGGCAAGAGAGTGAAACTCTGTATCAAAAAAAAAAAAAAAAGAAACAACATCTCTGTAGTGTCCATTAACATTCCACGATACTTACAGCAACATTCTTTGCTCCACAAAGCAAAGACAGGACCTAGATGTCCTCAGTGAGAAAGACAGATGTTTCTGAGGCTCAGTGGGAAAACCACAATTTTAGATTTGGAGCGTTACTAAATCATACTAGTTTGAAAGCCAGAGAACAGGCATCATTTAAATGGTAATTGTAATAGCACTTAAAAAGAGTAGGCCAGGCATGGTGGCCCACACCTGTGCTCCTAACACTTTGGGAGAACAAGGTAGGAGAATCACTTGAGCCCGGGAGTTTGAGACCAGCCTGAGCAACTTAGTGAGACCCCATCTCTACAAAAATTTTAAAAATTAGCTGGCCATGCTGGCATGTGCCTGGAGTCCCAGCTACTGGGGAGGCTGAGATGGGAGGATCACTTGAGCTGGGCATTTGAGGTTGCAGTCACATATGCTGATGCCATTTGTACTCTAGACTAGGCAACAGAGCAAGATACTGTCTCAAAAACAAAAACAAAAAAAGTCAAAAGTAGTATCAAATACTTAGCTCTATTTACGGTAGCATGAAATGTCACTTACTACCACGAAAAAGATTGACTTGACCTCAAGAGAATTTATCATCAAAGGGTTGCCTTCTGGCCTTGAACCTGGTGAAAAAAGTTCAGCCCCCTTCTGTCTCTAAGCACCTGTGACACACGGCTAGGATGTGCGTGGTGGAAGTTTAACGTGAAGAAAAGAGATGAGAGCCTGAGAATCACGCTGCCTATATGGTCAAAACGGCATCTGTCCCCAAGTCGGAGAAAAACAGAGGTGAACGAAAGCTACCGAAAGAAGAAGATAAACTAACGCATTTTGTAAAGAATTAAGACAAACCTGGCCACTGTGTATGAGAATGAGCACATGCCCACGAGCCCATGGAAGGCACGAAAGTGGATTCAATAAACCGGCGATGTCAAAGAGCAGCTGTCAGGTTGGTGCAATGACAAACACAGCAGAACTCAGTGGTTTTCAAACCGCAGAATTTCCAGGGCTCAGAGCATGAATAACTGATGACAGAAATGCACTGCGGATCGCAGCTCTTGAGAGGCTTCCTAAGTTATTGGTCCAAGCATGTTCCTTACTATTAACCTTTTGTATTTTTTTTTTTTTTTGAAGCTCTCTCAGACACACAGAGTATGATCCCACAAAAACATTCCTTGGTTAGAAAAGTTATTTTTCTTTCGATTTACTGCCTTCCAAAACTATATTCACAAAACATAACAAAGATCCGAGTTAAAAAAGACATAATTAAAAAACCTTAGTTGCCACCAGGATTAAGGTCTAAATCTCACATTCACACTACTTCCCAAAAAGCTGTGTAAATGCTGAGCAGGGAGCAACTCGAGACGGATCCTGACACGTACAAGAACGTGGACAGGTGGTCAGTTTTCTCTGGAAAAAGCCACGTGGCATCACACAACGTGAACACGCTGGAGCACACAGCAGACACGGGGACGGCCCGAGCCAGCACGCGTCGTGGGCACCCATACTCTTACCAGAGCTCCTTTCTGAGACCCCCACCTGCTGCTCGGCGAGCCTCTTCTGGATCTCCTGATCGTCACAGACGTCGTAAACCACAGGCTTGGAAAGCTCGGACTCAATTCGAGCCAGCCAGGTACGGAGGTTGCTCATGTTTTTGTCCAACTGCTGAATGAAAGCAAAGGTCTCCTTCAGCTTCTTCACCCTACACGTATTTGTGGATAGAAAAGATGGAAAACAAAAGCCCAACATTTAGTGAGAAGAATGTGTCAATAGGGCCTTGCAGGGTGAAAAGGAATCTACATTGCTTTGATTTTATAGCGGGAACAACTCTCATGTCACCAGATATGAGTTTTCACGGAATTTGTGCCACTTTGCAAAGCTGTTGCCCGTGTTGATTTTCAAAAGGACTGAGAATTAATCCACCATGCGCATATGCTAGTCCTACCGTTCCCATGGCGGGATCCCCTGAGACCCAGTCCCTGTTCCTGGGGCTCCAGAGGTGAGAAGAGAAGCCATTTCTTCCAAAGTTAATAAACCACGCCAGACTTTTTCTGCCCAGTGTCTGTCTCGGGTATACCTGAGACTGCGGCAGCCAGAGCTCTACCCTGCTAGATTAAAGATGTTACACGCCTGGCTCCCTCGGTGGTATTTGGCCCTCGAGGCCTCTCTGAGCAAAGAACATGCCAAACCCTGCCGCTCTGGTCCGAGGCGCTGAGGATTCTGTACATATCGAACCAGCCCATGGGGATACATTACGGGGCATGTGTCAGTCACAAAGGGAGAGGCAAAGGTAATGTGCACGCAAGACAGTTCTAACTGCCGTCTCCCTCGCCGGTCTGCCTCAGCTCCCAGCAGCCCACCTTGGCGCGAGCAGACGTGCAAGTGCACACATGGCATCAGCACAACTTGGCGCGCTCACCGGCACGCCGACATGCTGTCAAGGGGAAATGATGTAGCTACTGAGGGAAAACAATCTTTGTCTTTTTATAGATACCAAAATAAGATGCTTCAATAAACTGCTTTCATGAAAGTCCTAAAGTAGAGTGAGGATTTACGCAGGTGATCTGTGGGATTTTTAGTTAATCCCAGAGATTTAAAAGTTATGGCCACAATGGAAAGTTCTGATGTATCAACGCTGTGGATGGAAAAAATCCAAACTCTGAAATATTTAAAAGAAGTTTATTCTGAGCCAAATTTGAGGACCATGACCCCGGAGCCACTCCCAAGAAACCTTGGAATGTTTTAACATAAGGAATGGTTATCAGAGATAAGCCACCCGACATAGATTTGTTGTGCAAATTGAGGACCTGCAGGTTTGTCTTGCATACCCTTAGGCCTGTCAATGGGTCACAAAGGATGTCTTCAAGAAGGGAGGGGACATAATGAGGCACGTCTGACCTCCTTCCTCTTGGCAGACAATTTAGTTTTAGGATATTCCTTTGGCCACGAGAGGGTCCATTCAGTCAGCCGGTGGGAGGAGGGGGAGGTGAGCCTTAAAATTTTATTTTGGTTCACAACGCTCACGTTGGAAGACACTATCAGAACTGCATCCCATGGCTGAGAACACTAGAAAGGTAAATTGGGACAGTGACCCTGACTCGCTGGAAACACACTGCACACCACACCACCATCACCTCAACACCACCATGACTCAACAACCTCCTCCTGTCCCTCCTGCCCACTTTCCGTTCTGTAGCCGAAGTGTACGTGCTAGAAGGCAAGTCTGATCCCTGCTCAAACCCTCCAACAGTCCTCACCCTACCCTGACAAACCAGTTCCAACCCTGGTCTTCTCTGTCCCTCAAGCGCTCAGCGTCTAACCCTGCACTCTGCAAAGAGGCCTCTTTCCTGCTGGGGCTTCTACCCCCGCTCGCAGAGAGGAGAGGATCTGAGCACCCCTTCCTCCTGTGCTGCCGCGCAACCTGGCCCTCCTGCCTCGCCCCTCACTCTGTGCCGAGTGGACGTCTCTCAGAACCCCCGCACCCAGCAGGACAGAGACTGTGGCAGCCTGGCTGCATCCGGCTTGTTTCCAATGCATGCGCAGCAACCCTCCACATTGCCTAGGGGGCAGGAAGGTGTTGACAAACGTTTGTCGAATGAATAAATATGGATAAGCACGTCCTCTACAAGCTATGATTTAAGCAGACCACAGAGTTGTGTGTTTTATTATATCTTACAATCAACCAAGTCAAACCCAGGGACTGACTTCCAGTTCCAGCTGTATCACCAGCTACTTTTATGATTTAGGGAAAATCCTTTTACCGCAGCCCCCTTATCTCTAGTAGGCTATGCAGTCCCTCTAGCTTCAGGGTAGTGGTGGTGTCTGGGCGAGGTTAAGACCAAAGCTCTGGAGGTGAGCAGACCTGGGTGTAAGTACCACTCTCCCATCTAAGAGCTCCGTACCCTGCAAGGTACCTAGCCTTCTGACTCCGCTTCCTCATTACCTGTAAAATTATCCACCTTGCAGGTGTTTGTGAGACTGGAACAAGAGGCTGCATATAAAGCCACTGGCAGGTAGTGAATGCTCAGTGACACCAGCTCCTGTTATGACACCTGGGACTACACAGCGCTATAACGCCTTATGTATACAGCAGACCTCACAAAGTTCTTGCATAAATGCTTTATTCTCAATAGCCCCGGAGGTGGGCAGGCTTGGAAGGAGGCCATGTGGACTGGCAGTGGAGAGCACAGACATCGTGGTCAGGGCCTGGGTTTGAGTCCTGGTTGTGTTTAATCTCATCTTAACGGTGTTAACAGTAGGACCTTCCTTCGCCAGGTAGCTGAGAGGACTGAATGAGATCTAAAAAGTGACCGGCATTTGGCACACGATGCCCGACAGGTAAACGCCCAGCAGCTATGCCCATGATGAGTTTCAAGGAGGTATGTTTACCAAATTACAAGGATGAGTTCCCTTCAAAGTCACAAGATGATTTATTAAAAAGGAAGTAACAGAATCCGGGGCCAGGCCTGGACACACCTGTAACCTAGATCCTGCTTTCCTTCCCAAGGCTTTAGAGGTATACCCGCTTCACCCCAATATCTTGCCACCTCAACAGCCCAGGGACCAGAAAGAACACTCCAGACAACTGCCAAGGCAGCTGGGAACCCTGGCACTGCGGGACAAGAAGTCTTCTGCTCAGCTTGTGAGGGGCCGTGCGAGCTTCTGGCAGGTGGGAGGGAGAGAAGCTCAGGCTTGTGACCTCTACAGAGCTCTCCCGTCCCCCGTTCCAAGAATGACGGCTGCCACCACTGTCATCCAGCACCTGACCCTGCTCCACTGTAAGAATCCCAGTCTCTTTTTTATTTTAAAAAAGAAGGCTAGAATGCAAGTGTTTAAATGAAGGGAGCTAACATGCAACAAAACCACCTGGGTGCAAAAACACAGGGACGCGGTGATCTTGAGTTCTCTCAACCCTGGGGGTTCGGCGTGCAATAAGCAGAGGCGGGTGGAGAAGGTGGGGGAGTGGTTTGCTTGGTTTCCCCAGGACTGTGGTATCCAGAATGGGGTGCTCAAGACAAACCAGTGGGGTGGGGGGATAAAATATTAGACTTTCTACTGTTACTCCATCCTTTTAAAATTTCTACATTGTGTATGTTTTAAAATTCATAAACTTTATTATTCAAATGACACATCTATATCACATGCTAACATCTACATGTGCCAGGCCTGTTGTGCTTCATGTTAGCAACTCATTTAATCTTCAAACAATGCTATGAGATGGTTACTATTATTATTCCTATTTGACAGGCAAGGAAACTGAGGCACAGAGATTAAAGAACTTGCTCAAGTCGCACAGTCAATTAAATAACAGAGGCAGGATTCCAACCTGGGCGGTCTGGTCTAAAGTCGCTGTTCTTAAACACTATCCTTGGGGCCGCTCACATGAATCCTGCATATGCTAATGTGCACACACTGAGGGTACAGAGTAGCTTTGCTGCTGCTGTCAGGGACCGAGATCAGAAGTCTGGGCTCAGGGCTCCAGGATACACTGAGGGGCAGGTGCAGTCCACTGGGTGCTGCACGCTGGCGCTCTTAGCTAGTGCTGGGGGAGGAGACAGGAAGGCGCAGTTTCCCCTCTGTGGTTTTCTTTCTGTAAACACTGCACCATGCGCTCTGTGTTGGCTCCTGTGCAGATCCTGAGGATTTAGTTAACTAGAAGACAGGTCTTATTCCCCAAGAGCTCATCACCTAATTTAGATGTAATTTAGACATTATAATACAACAAAGAGGTGCCCAAGGAATAGCTATTGAGTGAATAAATGATGTTCACTCTTATCTTCCAATTTCTCTAATTTTTTCATAAAAGAGGTAGCCATGTTATATTTTAAAGAAAAGAGGCCAGGCACAGTAGGTCATGCCTGTAATCCAAGCACTCCAGCCCAGACAGGAGATTACTTAAGGTCAAGAGTTTGAGACCAGCCTGAGCAAGAACAAGACCCCGACTCTACTAAAAATTGAAAAATTAGCCGGGCATGGTGGCGCATGCCTGTAGTCCCAGCTACTCAGGAGGCTGAGCCAGGAGAATCGCTTGAGCGATTTGTGGAGTTTGTGGTTGCAGTGAGCTACGATGATGCCACTGCACTCTAGCCTGGGTGACACAGTGAGACTCTGTCTCAAAAAAAAAGAAAAGTGGCAAAGACCAGAGCACATGGGAGCCCTTTTGCACAGAACAACATGCTACCATATTATGAGCCACAGTGCTCACAAACCCCGGCTCCATACTGGACAGTGACAGGCTGCCGAACAGGCACACAAATCAGACGCATCCTTAGGGCAAATTAAAGAGGAAGGGAAGGAGCGAGGGAAAGAAAACAAGGTCATGGAGAAGCTACAAAACACTCCTCCAGGCAGGAATTAACCTGTTTCTACATCCCAACTTCTGTCTGGAGGCTTAATACCCCAAATGCACGGGAACATAAATATTGTTCCTCAGCTAACCACGTTAGGAACCAGCAGACATACTATTGAGTTTGTCTCCTCCCGTTCTGTACAGATGCTCTAATCTAATTATCACCTGTCCCGGGCCAGGAAGTATCTGTCATTTGCCAACCCAGGCAACTGACCTCCATGTTAGGCCTCATTAATATCCCTCTTGGAAAAATTCAAATCTCAGGTCAGTATCGAGAAATAAGGAAACTACTCAGAAACCAGACTGCCGGCGCACGCAAGCAGCCACGACACCGCGTCACACCACCACTAAGCAGCCTGTCTACGCGGCTCTGTCGCCACGCTTGCTCGCGTTTTGACCCAGGTGCTCCTAACATTTCTCACATACGTATTTTGACAAACAACATTTCTCCAGAAAACATAAGCATGATTTCCCGAGTGAAAAATTCCATTTCTGAGGATCAGAAAAACAAAATCTTTTCGGGGCAAAGGGGAAGTTTTCTACCTGTATAGACTCTTGATTGGAAAGACCTACACAGAAGGAAAAGATTTTTCTATGAAACCAAACAAAATAAGAATTATGCCTAAGAGCGCTCTAAATTAGAAGAGTTCTTTTGCAGCAATTATGGGTAAAAAATGAAGAAAAGAATCAAGGCGAATAAAGTTTTTCTTTTACTGTAAGTAGTGATGATAGATCAGAACACAACACTGACAATTTTCTCCTTCCCTAACACACACAGCCGAGCCAGGTTAGTATCATTCTATACATGAAGCCTAAGTCTTACCAATGTATGATGGAGGCTTTAAATATCAAATTTATGCACACGGAATATACCTTTCAGCCCTACACTCTACATGTTACAAGGTCTACAGTTAAATTATAAAAGCTTCAGGTCAGCATAAGTTAGCCAAAAAATTCCTACGCCAATGTGGACAGCATAATTAAAAAAAAAATACTAAAGAAAACCATCAAAGTATCTGAATTTGTACTGAAATAAACACTCAAACCAGCGGGCAGCTGGCAGTTGCTAAAAACACTGTACAAATCCAACTGTATCTTTTTACATGACTAACCAACCATCTTCATGGTAAAATAATGAATTTCTCCAAGATTCTGAAGCCCTGATTTAGAGGCATAGACATGACAATACATTTCTGAGCTAATTGCCTCTGCGAAGCATTTTTGTCACCGGAGGACTTCCATTTTCCACCCAGCATAATCACTCCTCTGCCCTGCTTGTCACAGGCAGCCTGCACACCCCACACGCATGCTGACGCTGGGGAAGAACCCATCCCCCGATGGCTGAGCACACACACAGCACACAGCCACCATCTCGTCGGTGATTTCTATTGTGACCAAAATGACAGAGCCAGAGAGCAAGACACACAGAGACAGCAGCTGGCGCCTCGGCCACAGGCAGAGCTGATGACTAAAATGGCACTTACTGTTCGTGAGAAAAAATCATTCCTTATGCTTAAGCGAAAGCTCCAAGTTCCCGGCTGCACCTCCACCTCCCGGGGCCGAGGCAGCCCCTCCCCCTGCCCCGAGTGCCCTCTTCACCGGCTCAGCATCTTGCACAGGGGCAGGCGGACGCAGCCCTCTCCGGGGCTCCTCGCAGCCACCGGTGATGCCAGCAGGAAGGGAAGACACCTTCTTCTCTGCTAACTGCAATTTTTAATCTCCGTTTTCTCCCTTCCAATAAACAAATGTCTCCAGCTCTTTCCTCACACACACAGTCTTTGTTCTGACGCTACAGGATTGCAACGCTGGGAGAAGAAAGTCACAGTGTTATCTTTGCTATGGGTTATTTATGAAGTGCTATAAACGAAGGGAAGAAACATTTAGATTTGGGGCATGCAAAGGAGGATTTCTGTCCTCCTCACATTAAATTGCTCTGTTTCAGGTTTAAAAGAAACAGTGAAATCTGAAGCCCTGGAGTTTAATAGGAATGCCCTCCTCCACCTAAAGAAGAAATTTCCCTTTGGGGGGTTTTCTGCCCTGCCCCTTTGGTCCTGTGCATCATGGTTTAGGAGGGGCAGAGAGTTCATTTGGTTCCTCTGTTTTGTGCAGAAAAATTCTATTTTGTAGTATAAATGGAATTTCAGACTTCGTAGGGGGAAAAAATCTATAATTTTCCTTGCTAGCTCCTTCCATAAAATGGGTATCTGAAAATTCCTCCTTCTCCCTAGCCTTATTTCCTCCAGGTGACCCTGGGTGGCACTGCTTGGTTTGTGTCTAGCCCTCCTTAGACTCACTCCTTGCCTTATTTTGAGACTTGATAATATTAATCATCTCTCACAGGTCCCTAAAGCCCAACATTTAGTCATTATTATGCCCCCTCCTGAAACACAGCAAATACAGGCTGGACCAGTGGCATTAGGAATGCAGATTTGGGAGCAGTTCTCCCTAAATGCTGCATCTAACTTGTGCCCATGTGCTTGGCTGCTCCTGCAACCTGCTAAACATCAGCCTCTGAGGCTCAAGTGCACCGGCCCAACGAGGGACATCGGGCTAATCGCCAGTTACCCCACTGGTGGCTGCTCTCTCCTTTTGGGGGGTGGTTCCCCTACCCTCAGGAAGGCCTGGGAGCAGCAGTCACCTGTTCAAGAGGTGGAGTGATCACACTGATGGGAGGGAAAATGAAAGTGGACAGCCAGACCTCACATCTGGCGCTACCTATGCTAAAACAATCTCTAAATCCTTCCAGCCCCACTGGATCCGGCAAACTGCTAAGACCAGCGCAAGTCAACTTTATGACTAGCAGCATTGTTTGGTCTTCTAGAAAACCTTGAGAGAATACAGATAAAAGGAGAGAAATGAAAAGCCCTATCAGTTTTAAAAGGCACACATCTGCCTACTCATTCTGTTAGGGATGGAAAATAATCTTAAAACACAGTTGCCATGGTAATAACTTCTGAGTTTAAAGGACAACATTTAAATTGCTACCATTATAAAGTAGGTGGGCTTTTCAGGTTGGTACGAAAAATGTGAAAATTACGTTTAGTTAGAAAAGTTTCTTTTCATCGACTCGATGTTTCTGATGGCGAGAGATCAATTTAGTCTAAACAGGAAGTGACTGGTGTCTTTGAGGTCATGTGGTACTAGGACTGAGTCCCTCCTTCCTAGGGTGACAAGTCTGCTGGTGGTGCTACCATCAGAGAGAAATTCAAGAGAAAGAATGTAACAAAATACATGACATTTTTATTAAAGGGGAAAAAAGCTCCTGTGTGCCTTCTTTCATAATGAACA
>CAUYRT010085986.1:0-37898 GCA_963574885.1 Lepilemur ruficaudatus | reverse complement strand
CCTCACAGATTCCAGAAAGTCCTGCCCTAAGACCCCAGGCTGGAGAAAGTAGATAATGGAAAATGATTACCTCCAGGCTTGACTAAACAAAGGTCTTGCAAGAATGATTAACGACCCTTGTGTGGCAAAAAAGAATATGGTATGTGGGCTTCTATACATAAACACTTACTCAGATGTTTTTCAGTTCTGTTTCTTCTATATAAATAGAGCTTCTAAAATAAACACGGCACGGTAGTCTTTACAGGCTCCATCCTCCCATTCCAATCTGTGTTTTGTCTCTTTTTTTCTTATCCTCACCCCCAACTCCAAGTGCCGCACGTCGCCGGCTGGGTCCGGCAAATAATTTTTATAAAAATGTTCATAGCAGCTTTGTTTGTAATAGACAAAAAGTAGGACCAACCCAAATGTCCATCAATTGGTGAACAAATACCAATTTCTGTGGTGTGTGTGTGTGTGTGTGTGTGTGTGTATACTGGAATGTCTGTCAGCAGTAAAAGTGAGTAAGTTTGATACAGACAACATTAATGATGATGTTAATGATAATGAGTAAGCAGATCCAAAAAAGAATTTATGTGATCTTATTTCATAAAATTCTAGACTATGGGAATATATGTTATTAAAAAGCAGTTTGATGGTTGCCTAGAGATGGGGATTTGGGAGAGACAAAGGGAGGAATAGCCAAGGAGTACTAAGATATGTCACAACTTACCAAGTTGTGTGCTGTACTGTGTGCAACTTCTTTATGTCAGTTATACTTCAGTAAAGCTGTTACAAATACTTTGATGAGGTAGAGAAGCCTTACAGGAAAATAAAACCACTAAGTATGGTTTTATTTATTAGAATTTCAAGATCAGACAAAACAATGGTTGCCTCTTCTGGGAAGATATAAGGCTGGGAATTAATGGGAAGAGATAGGAGGAAATTTTCTGAAGTGTTTGTTTTTGTTGTTCTATATTTTCACAGGATTTTGACTTACATGATTCCTGCCTTGGTCAAAACTCACCAATTGATAAAATGAAGAATTTTGGATTTTATTTAAAATTTTCTATTAAAAGACATAAATAGCAAACTCTGGTTTATGGTAAGCATGCAAAAGTGTTTAGGGATCGCATGTTGATATCTGTAAATTATTTTGAATTGCATTAAAAATGTAAGATAGGCTGACTGATGACTACAGTGACTAACTGGTGGATAGTTATGTTTTAAAGAAAATATTGCAAAATGTTAATTGTACAATCTATGTGGTATGTGGGAGTTAACTGTATACTTATTTCTAGTTTTTTGAATGTTTAAACACTTTATAATAAAATTTCTAAAAAAACTTATACTGAGATGAAACTATACACTCAACAGAATTTGTAAAATTCAACCTACAGACGACCTGTGGGGCAATTTGAAGTCTCATAGACTGCTTATTGAGAACAAAGGTTGATATTACACCATTATAAGACTCTTGCATTTTCCAACAAAATTGAACATATGCAGTATGCTATGATACAGCAATTTCACTCTAGGTACATACACCACAAAAATTTGCAATAGTAATTATAAGGCAATTCATAGCAGCATTATCAATAATAGCCCCAGACTTGAAACATCTAAGTTTCTATCTACTGTAGAATAGATATATAAATTGTGGTCTCTTCTAGTTTCATAAGCATGCAAAAGTGTTTAGGGGTTGTATGTTGATCTCTGTAATGTACTTTGAATTTCATTGAAAATTTAAGATGGGCTGATGGATGACTATGGGACTAACTGGTGGACAGTTTTGAAGAAAATATTGCAAAATGTTAATTGTATAATCTATGTGTTTGACTCTATGGATGTCAACAATGTTGTCCAGAGTAAAAGTGGTTAATAGGAGTGACAAGAATAAGTCCAAATAAATAGTAAAGAATTGACTAAAAGCCCATGTGAGAAGGGTCTTTGTGATAATGACAGAATCACTGGAACCAATATTGACCAATAAATCAGAAGATAGAATATGGAAATGAACTGGAGAAATGGTAACCAAAAAACTAGTGGGGTTTTCCAAGGGGAACGATGCAGTAAATTGTGCCACAATAGCATGTAAGAGTATAATAATCTTTTGCGGAAAGACTTGATGCTGATAAAAAATGACAAAAAAATTTGAGCATATGCTGTAAACATGCAAAATGTTTATGGTAATGACAATAATGACAGTTCTGTGTTACTTGTTTCTCAAGGTTGTCCTGACTGGTAGATCTTATTACCTGCATATTATAGATAGAAATCAAGGCTTAGAAAATTTACATATGTCAAATGAGGAAACCACAATTTTTCTATGGGTCTTTATGACACAAATGACTTTGCTATGTGCTTTTACTTATATCTACCTTGTATCAAAATTTGAAAACAAGTGTATACATTTTGGGTTTTTTTTTTTCTACATAGAATCTACTGTGGCTATTGGAATTATAAAAATAAATCTGTGGAAATATTTTCAGGATTTTACTCCTTCAACAAACTTGCATGAAATGGTAAAGGATCAGAAAAAGTACTCTTTTGCATTACTTCATGAAAAAAAATCAGTTGAAAATAAATTGGCACAAGACGAATCATTGCATTTAAGATGTTTCCATATGTAGACTTTATATATTAAATTTATACCAAATTCTAATCATTTTCTATATTTAGATCTGGGTCTCATGTTCAGTATTTAAAGATATTTGCAATGCTTGGAGCTTCAAATTTTTGTGTTTTTTGAATGACAGGCATTCCTAACATTGATGTTACACTACTGCCATCTTGTGAGTGCCCGGGATTCTACTACTTCTTTGAAAGGACTTTTACCAAATTGCACGTACAGATAGATTGTAGGGATTAGTAAATTACTTTTCATGACATAATATAGAGGTTAATATTCAATAGTACTTTGCAATCAAAAATAATGTTTAATTAGAAAAGGCTTTAAATAATTTAAATATGAATTTTACACGGAGTTACTCTTAGCTAATTAGCAACAAATGTTACTTATCTGTACATATACATATAAAAATTTAAATTAGCCTAAATTAATACGTTACACAAGACTTTTATATGCATAGCCAAAATTTTGAAGAGTAGATCTTATGAAAAATAATTAAATAATCATTTTCTTATTTTGTTCCATAGGCATTATAAATAGCTAGTTGGCTGCAATGAAGATCAAAGGCATATAAAATTGTTTATTGTTAAACATTGTGCATATTTTAGGTAATCTAAAAGGTGTGGTTCTTTGTGAACCAGTCATGTGAATTGTTCATGCAATTTATAGGTAAATTAAGAAAAAACTTTCAAGTTATAGCAATTAAGAAACAATAATATAGCATTCCCCCCTAAAAAGTTGTTTATTCTCTTGAAATATCTGAATTGCATTGAACTAATAATATCTATCTTTTTAAATCTTAGAATTATCTGATAATATTTGCCTTAATATATTCCCAATTTGAATGGCAGACATATATTCTAAACTTCCATTATATTTCACAAGTTAACATAATTTATTTAAGAAAAGAAATGTGTTAACATAGATAATCTTTCTTTAGTAGAGATAACACTAAATGAATTAAAGACATGGAAATTATTTTATGTCTTTGCATAATTTGACAAGACAATCCAGATAATTCAGAGACCTGAATTTTAACTTTTCTCAGTACTTTGTCAAAAGTTCCAAATGATTGCTAAGAATCATTGGATAATTGCTTACCATTAAGATCATGATATTAACTTACACTAAGAAATCATCAATTTTTCTGTTAATAGCTTTATAAATTATTTTCCTGTATTAAAAAATCAATGACGTTCTTGCCCATCGGTTTTTACTCATAAATTCTATTTGTCTCAAATACTACATCTTTTTTATAAAGTGATCTTGATCCATTAAAAAAAGAAAATCAGAGTTTTAAAAGATAAATTGAATTTAGTTTGTGGTTAACCTAAATTAAAATGTTATTCTTTAGAATAAAGAAATAACTCAATAATGAAGCACATTTATTTAGTCCACTTGCAGGAACGAAGAAAAAGGAAAAGAAAGAAGTAAGAAATAAGAAATGATGGAAGAAGAGAAAGGGAGAGGGAGAAAAAATAGGAAGCCTTTACAATCATTAACAGAAAGACCCTCATTTGCTTTTTGTCTCTTGAATTTAGGTTATATTTACACATAATGGTCTAATACTTTTCAAAATTATTATGAAAATAAACTCTGCATCTAAAACACACTTTTGTTTTATCAAGGCATTTTGTTTTTGTTTTCTGTTTGTTTGTTTTTTCCAGAGAAGATCTAGAGGACTAGAATCAGAGTGAAAAATGTTTTTCTGGGGCAGATACTGGAAATTAGCATTGAGCCCAATGACTTTAGAGAGAAAAGCACAGCCAAGTATATGGTTGGCTATATTAAATCAGTGATTTAGAACAAGAGTGAACATAAGGTTTAAACCATTACTAATGTTGGAAAAATTGAGAAAATTTAATGCCATACAATTTTCTCTTATCAAGGAGTGCACCAAAAGTAGTTATCAGTGAAATGCCTGGGTACAAAATTACCAGAATGCATGTTGCTTTTCTCAGTGTAGGCTTTTTTCTTGTTGTGTTCAATTAGCTAAATTTATTTCAGTTTTTCTTTCTATTTCATTAGGCTGTGAAAAATAATGAGTATAGACTTCTAGCTCTCTTATTGAACTGTCTTATAATGCAGAGCCCCTGCAAAGAGATTAATATAGTTTTGAAGATAGTTATATTTTTTTTACATTCACATAGAAATGCATAAAATTGATTAATATGTAACTAGTAGCATAACACAACACAAAACCATTGAGATTTCACCTTGCAACACTCAAGAATACATGACACTTGAAAAGAAGCATCACCACATTTGGCTACTGCTAAAACCATTTTATTTCTTAATCAAGGAGGAAACTTGCCTTTTTAAGCTTGTTTTCATTTATAGTTGACAATTAGGCAATTCTGATGCTGTATATCATATCAAATGTTTTCCATTATATTTCAAATAAATCCCCTTTCAGCTGAAATCAGCTGAAATTGAGTTTGTCATTTGCAACTAAAGGAGCTGAAGGATATCTGTGCATGGCATTCGTTTACTTTTAAAATTAATATTTCTGATTTTTATGCATTTTTTATTATACTGTTACAATTAACAGGTTATTTGTAAGAGAGCCATTTAAACAAATAACTTTTTTGGTAGATTCAGTCTAACCTAATCACTACTCCTCAATTTCCTGCGGGTTTGTTTTCACTAATTTAAACAATTTTCAAGGAATCCCATTTACTGTGGAAATAATTCCATGTAAATAGCCACTTTCTTCAGCCACTGGATCTGTTTCTCACTATATGAAAACCCCAAGTTGGTAATTTGACCTCTAAAATTACAGTAAGGGACCAGAAAAATGTATGGAAAGATAATTTATATAAGATGGAGTTTTACTGTCATTAGAGCCTTTGGAACTATCTGAAAACATTTGAATTAAGCAAAAATCCTTCTTAGAGTAAATTACAGAACCTATTACTGTGCCAATGATTGAACAGGCTGATGAGTTTTAACTATGCTCTGCTGCCTGATAACTTCCTTGAATGAAATTTTATCTTATTTTTGCAAAGGCTTGAAATTACTTCCGATAATATGTGAGGCTCATCAGTTTCTATTTATACTTCTTTAATATTTAAGCCTGTGATGGGCATCAGTGCACTGAACATCCTACAGAGGCTTACAATCTCATTTACATATTGACTCAACCTGGACTGGCATTTGTGATAATGATCCAAAGACATTTATATTCTTTAGAAAGCTCCCTAATAAAACACTGACATTTGTTTATTTGGAAGGCTGCACTTTATGGTGTTTTAATTATTGCTGTACATTATTGCCTTTTTAATTACTTGAGGGCACATAACTTAGACATGCTACGGTTCTTTATATAAAAAAAAGAAAAACAGCAAATGGCAATTATCATTGTTACTCAAACATTGCAGACATGGATTTGTAATATAATTTACTACCTCCATTGCTGAAAAATTTCTTGATAATCATTTATAGACACTGCAACTACTTCAATCTTATTTCTTTTCCAATGCATTTCATTGAAAATACTAGTCCCTGAACAGATAATGAATTCTTCTGTGTGATTTTTGTACTTGGTATACTATGGAGAAATAACATAGTGATGACAAAGCTAATTGCCTAAAATGGCAATAAGTAAAAATAGTTGTTTATGCATGATGCACCCTGACTTTTAAAAGATTTTCTATAATGTGATTTTAGTACTAATTACATAGATCAATAAAGATGTTAGGCTTGCATTTTTTGGATACAATTAGTGTAGCAGTGATAAAATCTAGGAAAAATAGCAAACATGTTTCCAATATGGGCAAATTAAGTGATTAAATATAAGCCATAATTAGAGTATCAATATTGCATTACTGCTTAAGTCTCACCAAAGGAACAGAAAACAGAAACAAAGGATTGTTGGTTCATTTATATCATATTACTAACAATTTTTACCTATAGCACTTTATTTGAATTTATATATTAGGAGAGTAAGAGTCTCACAAAAAGCAAATAATAGATTAAGCATCCAGTAGCAATAGTACAATAAACATTGTAGAACATTGAGAAACTCTATGTTCAACCCAAAGTTATAATTCACTACAGAAAAATCTGGAGACATCAAATACTACCAGAACTATTTCCAGCAAACACTTAAAAGTTGACACTAACTTACAGCATCTGCCACAAGTCCTATGAGCCATGTCCTTCTAGAATCACAGTGGTGTTTGTTCTCCAACTTAGAATATCAAACAACATTATAACCAAAACATCTGTTATCAAACGCTTCAATTTCCATTTCTGTCTAGATACTAAATGTTCCTACCTAAAGCTGCAAACTTTGCATTGCTTCCTTGTGAATTGGTGCTGCTATTAAGGAGTACATATATTATGGTTCTAATGGATTTTTGATGAATTAAAACAGCTACTACTACCATATTTTCTCTTTTCTCTGGTGACAGTGTTTGCCTTGATGTCTATTTTTGTTTAATGTTAACATAGCCACTCAAGTTTCCTCATGATTAGTGTTTGCATGATATAATCTTTCATTGTGTTCTTTTAACTTTTCTATGTCTTTATACTGAAAGTGGATCTCTAATGTGGCCCAGGCACCAATCTATGAAAACAGATTTTGGTATGAAGCCCAGAGCAAAGTTTTACTCGTTGAAACATCCCTTATGCAAAAGTAGGAAGATGAGGAAGCAGAAACTTGGACCTGGGGAATTTTCTACTGCTACTCTGTCAAGCAGAAGTGGCCAGAATAGGAGAAATTCCTTTATTCCTCTTCCTAAAAGTGACTTGAGTTTCTAGCATCTCAGTGAGGGATTCTGTGTAGGTATTGTCATTGAAATAATAAATAATTTTTTTCTACAGAAAAAAATTTCAATCTGTCTTTTTATAAATAATACAGTTCAAAAATATCTGATTTTAATCAGAGTGTTTTGCCACTTGCATTTAATATAGTATTTTATAATACAAGAAAAGGAAAGAGAAGGATCCTTTGAACTTGGCCCTTAGAAGGTTTAGTTGTCTTTTCAAGATTCACACAGAATTTCAGGAAATACTAGGTAAGGAAGCAAAAACAACAAATATAGACACTTCTTTTAAGAAGCTTGGCAGAGGAGAAAGAGAATTTTCCTACGCTACTAAGGTAAGGACTCAGAGTTGAATAATAAACGTAGATGTAGCACAGGTTGACACAGAAAAGGCAAACAAAGGGCGAAATTAATGAAATGAAGCTTCAATGAGAAAAGAAGCATGATATCAAAACTTGATCCCAAAGTATAAATCAGGTCAAAAAGAGGATGACTGAGAACATGTAAAAAAAACTCAAATCCCACAAGTTCTTAACTCCACACTCTTTAAAATGTTCACTCATTGTTCAGATCCTTCTTTTTGTCCCCATCTGAAAATTCAGTCTCCCTGACTTAGTTCAGTTCCGCATTCCTATTCTTTGACACATTCCCTAGGCTATATTAGGAAGATAACAGCGACATACACACTGCAATTGCTACTCATACAATGTCAGAAAGCTGAGGTTTGGGAAGAAAAAAATGTCCTCTTCCTCTTTAATAGCACAACATGAGCTCGTCACATCTCAATGGGGGGCTATATATTATATCACCGTAGAAGTAAAATGGTCTTTTCTGTAGGAAAAATACCAATATATAATTTTTTTAAAATTTGCAAACAAAAATCAACACGATAGAGAGTAGAGCCTTATAAGCTGTACAAACTTAAAGGGTATAAGATAGTCTCACTGTAGTAATAGGTTTCAAAGGCAGTAATTATATATGTACAGTAATTAATATTTGTGTATTTGTCTCTATGTTGGTGCATATATACACAGATGTACACACACACACACAGACACACACACACTGCTTATGAGATTTTGTATTAGTTTTCTATTACCTCTGCAACAAATTACTGCAAACTCGGTATCTTAAAACAACACAAATTTATTATCTAATAAGTCTGGAGGTCAATAGTGTGAATAGGATACGAAGGCTGCCTTCCTTCTAGAGAATCTAGAGTTGAATCTTTCTCCTTGCTTTTTCTAGCTTCCAGATGCTGCTTGCACTCCTCATCCTGTGACTCCCATATCACTCTAATCTCTGCTTTATTGTCACATTTTCTTTGATACTCCTGCTTTCCTCTTATAAGGATCCTGTGAATACATTAGGCTCAGCCAGATAATCCAGAATAACCTCCCCATTTTAAGATCCTTAACATAATCACATTTTCAAAGTCCCTTTTGCCATCCGTACGATTCAGGAATTAGGATGTGATTTTTCTGGGGGGAGGGGAGTTGGGGAGTGTTTTTGTGCTTACTACAGATTCAAAAAGAAAGGTAATATAAAAAATGCATACTTGCAGATATGTTTGAAATGCTTGTTGTTTCTCTCTAATCAATTTGAGTTATTAGTCATTAAGCCAGACCTAGATATAGATCTTAAGTCTTTAGGAATTGCCATATAAAAGCAATCTTAAAATACATATGTTGCTCAATTAACAAAGTCTATTTTACTTCTTCTAGATATATTACTACTTGAATGTTTATTTTCAAAATTCATTATATTAATATTGATAAGAGCCATGAAGTGTACAATTTTATTGTCCTGAAATAACTCATTTTCTTGTAGGTGGTTTGTAAAGCTCCATTGCACATTAATAGGAATTTAATGGCAGAACACCTCAATTAAATCACCATTATCCCAGGAATATTCTTATCTTACCTTTCAATTGTTATTATCTGCAGATGTGGATATGGGCTCCTGATTATTTCAAAGGTGAAAAGAGCTTCATTATGAAACCACAGGTTAAGGGAATAGCTATCAACCTGCTACTGAAATAATTTAAAGTAAGTGATTTTGCATCCATGTGTATTACCTTTAATGATGCCATATACCAAAGTAGTTTAGTCTTCAGACCATCATTAGAATCTTGTTTTCTTCCTGAAAATTAGTTTTAGACTTTTTATAATTTTGTCCTTTATATTTTGCAGATGTTAAACCACTCTTTGGATCACTAGTGCTATTTTGCATATTTAGCAGGATAGTATCTTTTTCCCAGTATTTGAGAAGTCTCAGACAGGAATATAATTTACTATTAAGCCAGAACTCAAATTCTGGGCACCTCAGTTAACCACTTCAAGCCTGGAAATGTTGAAAAATATCACACCAAATGACAGGAATTGAATATCTTTTAAAAGAGAAGAAATCAAATGTCAAAGACAAAACAAATTTTTATCAGGAAGAACATTTAGCACATCAAAATTCTTCTCATTGCAATGTATAAATTTTTCCAGAAATGTACAAGTATAGATTCCACGTTCAAATATTATATATGTGATTGTAAAAAAGACATAATCCTATGATTTTTATAGATCTGACATAATTTTTTTATTTCAAATATTACAGGGGTACAAATGTATTTAGTTTCATTTTATTATTTTTGAATCAGGGTTATAAGTGGGACCATCACCCAGATAGTATTCTGTGTACCTATTAGGCAGGTTTTTGCCCATCTTCTCCTCTCCCTACCCTCCTGCTTGATTTCCACTGAGTTTTACTTCCCTCTGTGCACATACATGTGTGATCATCAGTTCTAGTTTAATAGTGAGTACATGCGGTGTTTGTTTTTCCATTCTTATGCTACTTCACTTAGGGCAATGGTCTCCAGTTCCATCCAAATTGTTTCAAAAGGTCTTAATTCATCCTTCTTCACATCTGGGTATTATTGTATACTATATATACACCACATTTTGTTAATCCACTCATGAATTGATGGTCATTTACGTTGTTTCCACATCTTTGTAGTTGTGAATTATACTGCAATAAACATTCAAATGCAGGTGTCTTTTTGATAAAATGACTTCTTTTCCTTTGGGCAAACACCTAGCAGTGGGATTGCTGGATCAAATGGTAGGTCTACTCTTTGTTTGAGGAATCTCTACTGTTTTCCATAGAGGTTGTATTAATTTGCAGTCCTGCCAACAGTGTAGAAACGTTCCTTTCTCTTTACATCCATGCTAGCATCTGTTGTTTTTTGGACTTTTTAATATAAGCCAGTCTAACTGGGGTAAGGTAATATCTCATTGCAGTTTTAATTTGCATTTCCCTGATGATTAGTGACATTGAGCATTTTTTATATGCTTATTGGCCATTTGTCTACCTTTTTTTGAAAAGCTTCTGTTCATGTTTTGGCCATTTTTTAATGGGACTGTTTGTTTTTTCCTTGCTGATTTGCTTGAGGTCTTTGTAGATTCTTGCTATTAGCCCTTTATTGGATGATTTTCTCCCATTCTGTGGTTATCTATTTGCTCTGTTGATTATTTCCTCAGCTGTGCAGAAGCTTTTTAATTTAATCAAGTCCCATTTATTTATTTTTGTTGTTGCTTTGATTGCCAGTGGGATCTTCTTTATAAATTCTTTGCCTAGGTCAATATCTAGAAGAGTTTTTCCAACATTGTGAGTCATAATAAAAGCATGTAGAAACTATGGCTATACTTAATAATAATGTAGATTTCAAAACTGCTAAGAGAGAAAATTTCAAATGTTCTCATTACAAAAAATGATAAGTATATTAGATGGTGGATCAACTGGATGCTCAGTAGGAATGATAAGGACAGTGGCTTTTGCCCCCGATTCACACTGGGGTTTTCATAACATGACAGACTTAGGGCAGCATTTTATGAGCGCAAAAGTGGAGATTTCAAGGTTCCTTAAGTTCTGGTTTCATCACTTCTGCCTTATCTTATTGCTAAATGGAAATAAAAAAGGTAGCCCACATTTAAGAGAAGAGGAGATAGACTTACATATTAAATGGGAAAGTAGTAAAGCCACAGTTCAAACAAAGATGAAAAGAACTGAAATGCAATTTTGGAAATAATCTATTAGCAAATAATTGTCCCAGTCTATGGGACAATCTATTAGCAAATAATTGTCCTAATTTGGGAGACAATTTATTAGCAAGTAAATAAATTTAAATATTTAGTAGATATTTTACAAAAGAAGTATATATTTAACAAATTACTTACTAGAACTTTGTACTGAATGTTTCAAACATTATTGCATGAACTTTAAAAATGATGTCAACATATGAGAAGGTATCTCATGTTCTTAAACTGCGCAACTAATATTTAAATAAGTCAATTAGCCCTCAATTAATAGATTCAATGCAATGCCAAGGAATACAACAGGAAAAAATTTTGCATTATTGTTTTTGCAAATCTTTAGTAAGTTACTTTATTTGAAGTATTTGACCATATCACCCTTGAGTAGAACCTTCCACATTGACTATGAGTTGTCTCTATAATTACCTTTGGTCAAATGAGGCATTATCCAGAGCGATATAAGCTCTGGATAAGAAGATCCAGCTTCTCCTATTGGAAAGCTTTCTTTTTCTCTCAGTTGCTTCTCCCTGAGATCTTGCTTAATTGCTCTATTTTCATTTCCATCTACATGCAGAGCAACCCAAATTAGTTTCTCTAACCAAGATCAATCTCTTGAGTACTAGATATGTAATTTTAACTGTCTGTTGAATACAGTTTGACAAGGCAAAACTAGACTCCATTTCTTCCTCCTCTAAAACTTTCTTTTTCTGTTTCCATCTTTAAATATACAGTTACTCAAGACCAGGAATTTGGCATTTTTTTTCTGGATTTTACCCTTTACCTCACCAACTTGTTTTTAAATATTTTCTCTTTCTTCCTTCCTGGGAAAAGAATGGTTACAATAGGATTATGACAACATTCTCAGAGCTAGTCTTTTCACCTGGTTTTCAATGTTGGTCCTGTATAATATACTCCCTACTACAGTAAAAAAAAAACCTTCTGTTGTGTAAATCTGTTACCCTAGCAAAGAAAGGGAAACAAGCCAGAATTTTCAGCTAAAGTGTGAACAGGAAAAGAAGTGATTAAAAATGCAACCTAGGAAAAAACAGTTGAAATTTCCAATGACACTAAGAATGACCTTGAGGAATTTTCTATATTTTTGTTTTATTTTGTATATAACTTCAGTATTTCATTAAAATATCAGCTTCTTATATACAGATTCTAAATAATTGTTACATTTTAAATTTTAGATGATACTGTTTTAAAACTAATTTTTCTCAGAGAAATGTATTTCTAGTTGTTAATAAAAGGGACTATAAGATTTGATTATTTTCCACAACTTGTCTTTAAAATATTTTGTGTTTGGCTTTTTTTAGTGAATTCAACTGTACCTAGATAGCATATGTATAAAAGTCATTTTTTAAACATATTTAATATTTTTGAGGATGATATTTATCCTGTTTGAATGATCTATATACAACATATTCTTATATATTAGACTAAATTCTGCAATTCCCTAATAGTTATTAGTTTCAACTTGAAATATCTTAAAGCATAGATATTATCTATACTTTACCAGCCAAAAATATAGTCACAAAACTATTTAATAAAGCAGAATATTATAAAGTCCACAAACCTAAATTTCAGCAAAGATTAGATTGTCAGTAAGGAAGCATTTTATTCTTATGGGAATGTGGTTACATCTTGATCTTATTAACAGATGGGTTCAAAATAGAATCAACACTACTATAATAATTAAACCAGATATAATTCCTTATATTACTAAAAATCACTACAAATATTGAAAAATGTGTATGAATAAGCCTTTAGTGAAATATGACTGTACATAAACCAGAAGGAAAAATATTTCATTGAAATATGTTTTATGCTTTTTAAATAAGATTTTTAGTCTCCTTGGAGAATTAACAATGTGGTATGTTCCTATTATTTATATTTAAAGAAATCCTCTGTGCTGTTTAATCATACACACTTGTAAATCACGTGTGTTTTTTTTCTATTTGCTTTCCTAACTTAATGGCTCTGATGAAATGTGTTTCTATTTTTAAAATGCCTCTTATTTTTATCCTTTATTTGGGCAGAAATTTCAATTTTGTGCCAGGAGAAGGGATTATATCAGGCACTGAACTATATGGCTTATATGTATTATGTCATTTAATCCTCATAATGACTTTGTAAGATTAATATTGCCAACATAAATGAAAAAAAAACTTTCAGTGGAGAATTTGCCCAAGTTCATTCAACTAGAAAGTAGCAAAACAGGTCTTCACTCTCTAAGTCTCTACCTATTTGTATATGTCCTATACATTATTTTCATTGAAGACATTCCTCTTCATGTATACGTATTTAATTTACACATGTAAGTCATATTGTGTTTTATTTATCTTGTCAAACTCTGAGGCTTGATTTTTTATAAGCCCCCTTAAGGCATAATTATTAAAATGGAACTGCCCCTCTTGTGAAGTAGCACACATTAAATCCATTAGACAGCGGTTTAATTTTTATCTTATTATATAGCAGAGCTTTGAAAGTATGAAGCACAGATAAAATCAATGTTGATTCATGGAGAGAATTACTTTGAAGTTCTTTGTTGGCAATAATGTTCCTAATAAAATAAGCAGAAGTGATTCATATCATGAAGTTTTTGAGAGTTTGAACGGCATATATGTGAATGAAAGGTAAAACTGAGGCAGACGGTACAATAGAAAAGTAGAGAAATTAGAGTAAAACTTTCAGATAATCCTGTTATTATATTCACATAAATTAATTTGTTCCATGATGTAAACACATACATATGCTATTTAATATATAAAATTAATCATAAAGGAGAAATAATTTGTATTTTGTAGAGTTCAAATAGATTCAACAGGAAATAAAAAAACATAACTTCAATGACAAATTACTTTTTCAACTACGAAGTGGATAGAAAAAAGAAAAATTCTATTTATGTCCACTGGAGGGTAGGATTGTAACATTATAACATCTCAAATGAATCTGGCATCAGAAAAAGATATTTTTTTGAAAAGAAGAAGTTGGATACTTGTAATAATATTACTTAATTACTAAAAATTGAAGAATAAAATACTTTAATTTGGCACAATTGATCCATTTTACCTCATATTTCATAGTTTTTGCAAAGGGTCCCTCATGGTATTCTTGATTGAATTAATAAAAATTAAAAAGCAGTAAACAACTACAAGTCAACACACAAACAAGTTTTACTAAATGTTATGGAATCTTGTTTCTAGATGTTCTAAATGACCCTCTCAGGAGAGACAACTGACATCTCAAAAGAATATAAAAATCTTAAATACATGGTAGAGCTGATGTCATAGTAAGGATTTTTCTGTGGCCAAAAATTAAAAGGAAGAATTTAATAGTTAATTGCAGTTTCTTTTCACTATGAAGATTTATTTTCAGTTCTGGAAGCCCTAAACTTTCCCTTTCTTGCCTTGGGGGGTTGGGCGAAAAGAGATAATGGCCAAAAGATAAGGAGAACAGAAAAGCACCACTTCCTCCCACTATGTAGCAAGAGTCCCTACTTCTGTGTAAATGTGAAGAAAAAATGTAATCTTTGCATAAGGGTAAGCAATAACATGTGATTCTTTCAAATTATTTGGAAAAAACTTAAGAGCCAACCCCCTAAGCTGCCAGATGACTTAGATTCACCACGAGTTGCTGGCAATCACGCTGACCCTTTTTCAGTTGACCAGCAGAAGTTAGGCTGCACCACAGGAGATTATAAGGCTTCGCCTGGCAGGCTTCCTAGGGAAAGCTGCGGTCCCCACACAGGCCTGTATTTGCTTAATGTGTACATACATGGCTGGCCTTGGGGGCCCTAAGTCCTTGACTGCAACTTCCTTTGAAAGACAGGAACACACTTAACTGTGCACCAAGCATGTACAGAGGGGCAGCTTCCCCCATGGCACCTGCCAGGCAAAATCTTATAATTGCCTATGGTTGTATCTGAAAATTCAAGCATACAATTTTGGCCTAGAGTCATACTCCTCAGTTCCAAATTGCCAAACCAGGAACAATTTGAGCAACAAAAGAAATAATGTAGCATTGGATTATAACTCAAATTATAAAATACCTACGAGTCCCTAATAAAAGTACTAATAGAAGTAAATGATGGATTAAATAAACAAATGACCGGAGAAGATGTCCTTTTAGAAAATTTCCAGATAATATGTGTAGATACTTCCCCTCCTGCAGGTGGAGTTAATTTATTTCCACTTCCTTTTAGAGTCAGTTGGACTTAGTGACTTCCTTCTGAATACCTTTGGGATTCAAATCCCCACATTCTCCCTCATGTATATCCAGAGGGGAAAAAAGCAAGGATAATTTTTTTTAGCTTTTACAAAAAAAAAAAAAATGCCAAAATATGTTACATGGCTTTCACTGGGGCAAGAGACTATTATTTAGCCAATTTAAGAGATCAAGATAGACTTCATAAACCAATTAGCTTAGAACAGGATTATGTATTTATTGTTTCCTTAGAATCAGAGTTTGGGGCTTAACTTAAACTTTCAGTTACAAGAATAGGCAAAATGAATATTAAAATCAATTTTAACAGAAATACTGGGAATGGCCTTTTGAGTATCTCATCACCTGAAGTATACACACTAACTATTTAATATTTCAAATTGGTGACTATACCTAATGTGTAAAATGAAGGAATAATAAGGTTATCATAGAATTAATCTTTCATTTTTATTATAATGTCAATAAAATCAAATTGTTTAAATCTAAGTTAAATTGTATTATTTTATGCCTAGCTATTTCTTATTCTTTACATTCTAAATTGAAACATAAAAACAGATGTTATGATATTGCAATCTACTGGGATTCAGTCAGAAAAGAACATTGATTTGGAAGAAAAACTTAAGTGCAAACATATTTAAACATAATATTGATGAATATATTGCAAATTTTAGTTCAAATAAATACTCCTTGGTGCTAACAATTTGATGGAACAAAGTTTTATATTTAGACCTTCTATTCTCTTTCATTGATATATTCACACACATAAAAAAACACTATTTTGATTATTGTAACTTCACTGTAAAACTTGAAATCAGGTATTGTATATCCTCATACTTTTTCTTCTTTAGGATTACTGTGAATATTTTAGATCTTTTGCATTTCCATATGTCTTAGACTCATTTAGCGCATCAAAATAAGTACTGTTGGAATTTTGATAGGGATTTTATTAAATCTGCAATTAAACTGGAGAGAATTATATTTAACAATATTGAGTTTTTCAGCCCATAAATATATCTCTCCATTTATTTAAATTTTCTTTTATTTCTCTCAGCAATGTTATGTCATCTTTAAGTATAGAAATCTTATATATTTTTTGTTATTTATTTCTAAATATTTTAGATTTTTGGCATTATTATGAATAAATTGTGTTAAATTTTATAACTTTGCTGCTAGTATAGAAATACAAGAGACTTAGAGTAAAAGTACACAGATTAATTGAAAGTGAATAGGCAAAAGTTTTAAAAAGGATATATTTTAAGATATATGATTTGCCATTTATCACAAGAAAAATTGCTCAAAGTCACTAGTAATTAGGAAACTGTGAAAACAAATCCATAATGATATATTACTAAAAATTAATAAGACTGACAACACTAAATTGCCGAGAGTGTCAGCAAGTGAAATTTTATGCATTACTGGTAGGAGTGTAAATTTATTCAATTACTTTGGAAATTTGTTAGTTTTTCATAAAGATGAATATGGCCATCTTATGACTCACTCTTTTGTATTTACTCAAGATTAATGAAGACATATGTTTAAAAAAAAATGAAAGAAAGAAAAAGAAAGGCCAAAAAACATATACAAATGTTCATGGCAGTTCAAAACTGGAAAACTGCAGATGTCCAATAGGTGAATGGATAAAAAACATGTTTACTATCCACAAAAATAAAGTAATATTCAGTGATTAAAAATAAACTGGTGATATACTTAATAATATTACCAAAAATATTATATAGAGTGGGAGGAGCCAGACTCAGTTAAAGATATTCAATATTCAAAAGCCTTCATTAAAATGTCAAATTTCCAAATTTGAACATCCTAGTATTATAGTTTCTCATGCAATTTTACTCCCTATAATATCAAAGAAGCAGTATGAATTATCTGAGAGTAATACCTATAAACCTCTTTTCTTATTGTTCACGTAAAATCAATATTTAATGCAATTTGAGTATACAGAATACTGAAAGTAGGCAGGTAATAATAGGAGAAAGAGTAAGTTGCAAGAAAATTGAGCAACTGAGAATAAAAGAATATGGCATTTTGAAGTCACAAATAAACAGTGAAATAAAACACGTCAGATTAGTTATTAGTGAAATATTTCACAGTATGATTCTATATTGTATTTATAAATATTAGCAATAACAGAATTTACAGAGTCAGCAGCTAACGATTTACTTCTTAAACCTGAGCTTAAAGGTTTAGAATCATGAGAAATTTAATGCTTTACTGGTCTCTAAAATACAGACATCTGTAAATCTAAATAATGAGTCTGTTGTTTTTATTGCTGCATGCTGCTCTCTGAGGAGACACTTTCTTTACATGAATACTGTCTGGAGTATATTTTAAGTCTGATTTCATCATTTACTATCTATAATAGGAAGCATCTGAATATCGACAATACTTTGAAAGGCTACTATGTTTAGATAATCACTTAAAACCTTTGCAAATCCAGTTTGCGTTTGGGTCTGCAAGAACACCCCAAGACTCAGAGATTCGCTAGAATGACTCATGGGACTCAGAAAATCTGCAATACTGTATTCATGGTTCCAGTTTATTATAGCAAAAGGATACAAGTTAAAATTAGCAAGGGAAAAAGGTGCAAGAGATAACGTAGTAGAAAGCAGCTGGAGAAGTTTGAGAAAGATTGTTACTAGATATTCCATAAAGATTTGGCAAAATTCACCAGTGGAGCCATCAGGTCCTGGGCCTTTCTTTGTTGGGAGATGTTTGATTACTGATTCCATCTCCTTAATAGGTATAGGTCTATTCAGATTTACTATATGTTCATAATTTAGTGTTAGCAATAGGTTTTGTGTTTCTTGGAGTTTGCCCATTTTATCTAGGTTATACAATATGTTGGCATACAGTTGTACACAATAATCTCTTATAATCCTTTATATTTCTGTAAAATCAGTGGTAACGGTCTTGCTTTCATTTCTGATTTTAGTAATTTTAGTCATCTCTTTTTCTTAGGCCATCTAGTTAAAGCTTTGTCAATTTTGTTGTATTTTTCAAAGAAGCAACTTTTGGTTTTATTGATTTTCTCTATTGTTTTCCTGTTCTCTATTTCATTTATCTATTTCATACATTTGAGAGCTTCATCCCTATCCCTTTTCAGTTGTTGATGTCATAGAATTATATCTTTATACATTGTATACACCAAAACATAAACTAATAATTCTTCTCAATGCATTTTTAAATTTTTTTTCTCATAAATTACGTAGGACACAAAATATGGAGTTACAAACCAGTTACAATAATACTAGCTTTTGCACTAATAATTTATTATTTAAATGTATTAGTCTCAATTCATGTAGGAAACAATAAGGAAAGTTAAAAACTGTTGTTATAATACGACTAACTCATAACTGGCCATGTATTTCTTTTATGGAGATATTTATTCCTTCCTACGGCTTCAGGTTACTGTCTAGTGTACTTTTGTTTCACCATGAAGGACTTCCTTAAGCATTTCTTGCATTCAGGTCCAGAGGTAATGGACTACCTCAGTTTTTGTTTATATGGGGATATCTTAATATTTCCTTCATGTTTAAAGAACAGTTTTGTCAGATAGAGGATTCTTGATTGACAGGTTTGTCTTTTTCCTTTTAGCAGTTTAAATATATCAGCCACTGCGTTTTGACTGTCAGTTTCTGATGAGGAAACTGCTGATAATCTTACTGAAGATCCTGTGTATGTGATGATTGGCTTTCTCCCTTATTGCTTTCAAAATTCACTGCCTTTGTCTTTCAAAAGTGATTTTAATGTTTCTGGGTGTGGGCCTCTTTGAATTCATCTTACATAGAGTTTGTTGAGTTTCTTCAATGTTTAGATTCATGTCTAAATTCATTTCATCAAATTTAGAAAGTTTTCAGTCATTAACTCTTCAAATATTCTTTGTTTCCCTTTCTCTCATCTTCTTCTTCTGGCAGTCCCACAATGCATATGTTTGCCCATTTGATGGTGTCCCACAGGTTTATTAGGCTCTAATAAACCTTTTCTTCAATATTTTTTTATTTCTGCTATTCAGACTTGAAAAATATTAATATCATTGTCCTATCTTCAAGTTCACTGATTCTTTCTTCTGCCTGCTCAAATCTGTCTTTATATATCCCTCTAGTAAATTTTTCATTTCAGTTACTGTGCTTTCTGCTCCAGTATTTCCTTTTAGTTTTAATTTTTATATGTCTTTATTAATTTATTGATATTTCCACTTTATTCATACTTTTTTTTTCTTTCTCTACATCTTTCTTTAGCTCTTTGAGCATCATTAAGACAGTTGTTTTAAATTTGAATCGATATGCCCACAAGGTCTTTTTTAGGACCCATTTCTGTTGATTTGTATTTTCCATTATTTATAAAACAGAAATGTCTTTTCACCATATCTCTAATATTGTCTAATCATTAACTCAGGCTATTGTTTGAAATCCTTTCTTCTAAAATAAATTCCTATTATATAGCTCATTCAAATTTTTGACCACTTTATTGAGGTGAATTTTTATACCATAACAAGTCTACATTTTAAGTATACAACTGTGTTTTAGTAAATCCATCTGGCTTTTAAATCTTATGGTAATTCAATTTTAGAACATTTTTATCACATTATTAGAATACTTAAAGCCCAATCACAGTTAATTCCCATTCCCATTCCCAATCCTACGAAAACATTTATGTACTTTCTTTCTTCATAGATTGCCCATAGCTACACATTGTATATAAATGGTATCATATATGTTTTTTATAACTGATATCTTTCAATCAACATATTTTTTAGTTTGTGTATCTTTATACATATCTCAGTAACTTGTTCCATTTTATTGCTGAATAATATTCCATTGCATGAGTATACTATATCATCTTTATCCATTCACTAATTGATGAAAATTTCATTTATTTCCACTTTTGGGGTATTATCAATCTTGTTGGATAATAATAACCATGTGTCCAGGACCATATAGCTAATAAGTAGAAAACTAGACTCATGGCCATGCCTCCTTATTTCTGGGCTGAGGTACTTTCTTTCTTCATGTATATTATTTTAGCTCTCATATTTTATTGATAAGGGAACCATAAACTAGAGAAATTGTTTAATTTTCCTACTATCACAAAAATAATTAGTGGCAAAAAAAAAAAAAGCTCATTAGTGCTAAAGACGAGAATCCGGCCTTTAAATTACAAAACAACTAAAATGCATTATATCTGGTCGCAGTTAATAATTTGTTTAAAAACCTAAAACAAGAAAGTTCAACATAACTTGATAAGTCAATATAATTATGAATCTCTCCTATTTAGGAAACCATAATACTGTTTTATTTTTCCAACACCTTTTATTTCAGTGATAATTGAACCACTAGCAGGTCATATAATTTTTCTTGAGACTGTGTTGCTTCTTAATTTATAGAAGACTAAATATGTACACTTGTCTCAGAGCATAAGTAAAAGGACAGGCCATAAGTTTGTTTCTTAAGTTAAATTTAAGCTTTTGCCTACATAATTTCATAAGGACTCATTTTAATGCTACATAGTATAAATGTTATATAGTATTAAATAACCAAGCTTGTTGGTATCAGTACTGTGTTTTAAATATTTTTGGCTCTTTATTTAAATAACAGTATTTGATGAATTTCATATACCTATAATTCAGTCCTAAATATTTTGATAAATATACCTGCTCTTGCATAAATTGTATGTTCTGATCCATTATTTCACTGCTATATAGTTCTCTTTGTGGTTCAGCTTATGATATATAGAGCAAAACTTGCAATTTTCACTCTCCTGTTTGGTTTTTATATCACAAATTATTTTTCATGACATATAAAATGTCTTCTAACCTTTGCAAGTTTTGCCTTTGTTGAAAATTTATCATTATTCTTCCAAAAAGTATTTTATGCTTACCCTATTAGATCACTTTAACTGTCGCTCTGTGCACATTCTATCCTATTAAATATGTGTCACGCCTTCTCTACCTAATGATGATGAAACAATTTTAAGCCCATAGTTAATAACCCTTATTTTTCTCATCATCTTGATCATAAGTGAATTCTAAAACTTTGAGAAGCTGTCTTGGTGAAAATATTTACACAGGCAAAACAATTTTAAAATACAATAAAACCTAGTGTGTCCCCATCAGTCTGACAAGAAAAGTGATTTTAATTTAGACTCTGTTCTTTTCTAGCTCTCCATATCCATAACTAAATTTTAGGTAATGATCAATCTGTACTTATTTTGAAAAAAGTAAAATACAGTATTAAATACTTTGAAATTATATTTTATGGGATTTTTACATGAAATCACTACCATATATTAATTCAGTCAATGTAATATAATGGAAAAAGATTTCTGATCATCCTTTATCTGTGTAATGTGTCTATATGAAAAGAAGCAAAATTGAAAGTAACATGAACTATCAGGAAAGAGCCAATACCTTTCACTAAGATAACCGAGGTCATGACTGTTCTTCGACAAATAACAAACTTACCATGAGACAAAACCAGGAAACTTCTGAAGTATAAAGGGATAGCAAATCATTTTTTCTATCTCTTGGTTTCCAAAAGGCAAGAGTTTTCCCTAAATTCAGACTTTTCTACTGTTTGTGTGCCTTTATTCATTATATTTCTGGAAAAGAGAGTAATTTGTGTACTGGTAAACTCGGTAGTAGGGCACACGTGACTCTTTCCTACCCTTTATTCTTCAGGGGAATGAAATCTGGAAGGGAGCAGGAGAACCAGCCTTTTCTATTTACCCTTAATGATGTCCTTCTTTTGGACTGTACCAGTTTCTGTCTCATCGGTTACTCCCAAGCATGGTAACTGAGTCAACCAAATTAATCACTGCCTTCTGAACATTATCTTATCTGGGTTTACCCCTCAGAGCAATATTCCACAAGGTGCCAAAGACTGATAAGCTTTCTAAGCAATATCTCACCAGGCTTTGTAAAAAATGACAAAGATATTCTGTAATAATATCTATATGGTAATTCCAAGGACCTAGAATAGCTAAATGATTCTGATAAAGAGCAAAGTTGAAAGACTTAAACTCCTTGTTTTCAGATTACTGCCTAGTATTGATACAAGTATAGAAATATAGATTAATGGAACAGAAGAAAGTACAGAAATATATTATACACACACACACACACACACACACACACACTCACAATTGAAACCTTTCGAAAACAGTGCCAGGTTTATTCAATGCAGAACTTTCTAAAAAATGGTGCAGAAAAAATGAACATACATATTCAAAAAGAAAACTTAAATCATTGTTTTTTAGACTTTGTATTGCCATCCTCCTCCCAAACAGTTTTGTAGACTTGTATTCCTAATTACCCGCCAAACTTCAAGTAATAACATATTATTCTGACCCTGCCATTAAACAGGAAGCTCAGAGTCTGGTAAGACTGTACAGATTTTATGAACTCTCATCCCCTATTTAGAAATATTTCTGGGCCTTATTCAAAGTCCCCCCCCAAAAAAGAAATCTTATTTTAATAGAGTCTGGTGCAGAAACGGTGAAAGATTTTCACATCGTTGTGGCTTAGGCCGAGTAACTCAGCCAGCCTTACAATCTGTTTGCTCAAATGATTTCAAAAACTTGTGAATCTAGAACACAAGCCTTTAATGGTAGGAAATCAAATACTATCCTTCAGTGCAGACGGCTGGGGTTTTAAACTCAAAAGCTGTCTGATGCAGCTGCTTGATACATACTTGGTGAAAGAAAATTGCTAGATTATTACTAAGTGTGGGAATAGAAGGGACTGCTTTTACCAAGGAAGGGCATCTGATAATGCTGGTTAATGTAAAAAATATAAATAAAACAGCTGAGTAGTGATGAAGTAGCTCAGCAGAATTTATTAATAAATTGGAAACGGCATATCCAGGACTATTTGACGGGTGCTATATCTGGAGCTGTTCATTGCCCACACTGCCTCACTGCCTGGGTGGTCAGTGATAGAGCCCTTTGATGGTCAGCCTATCCGCTTTGCTGTTTGCTCGGAGTCCTGTGAGTTTGTCCATGTCAGACAAAATCATGCTACTTGGTTCACTGATAAGAGTTCATAAATTAAAAGTTATGAACTGTGATAAACTTGAAGGTGATAAAATGCTGGTGGAAAAAAAGGGTCAATCTATAAAATGGGCAGAGATGAATTTCTTAAATATATTTAGGAATTAGGTGGCTGCCAAAAGAACATATTTGGATATTGACACATCATTGGGCAGAAGTCAATGACTTTGTGGTGTGTTTAAGAAAATGGATTCTAGATGACTGAAAAAAAAAAAACCAATCTTCTTGTAGAATACTCAAGTAAGGAAGTTCCTATGGAAATCAAGGAGGGCCAACTATGTGCCCACCATAAAGATTCAGTTGCTAGCTCAGAAGTGGATTGGGATGCTAATGAAAATGCTTTATTCATATCTGTAAAATTAACCAACTTTGTTGATGAAATGCCAAACATGAATGTGCTCAATTCATACACAGAGAGTAATATTTTGGGTTGTTTAGGAATAGAGCTCTGCAAGCTTTTTTGTAGTTTCTCTAGACATAACATTGCATCTTTCAAGTATACCTGAATATGGTCAAGTAATATTATATTTTTTAAATAAAATACGTATATCTGAGCATTTTGATGTTAATTTCATTGACTCTATCATTTGCACTCTTGTTGGCATATATTTTATTTAAAAATATATTGGAGGATTCCCAATATATTATTATTATTTTAGCTTAAAATAAAAAGTTATGTTAGAAAAGTAAAACGTGATATTTACAAATCCCTATCTTTTACATTTATCCATTTATTTACTCTTTCTTATACTCTTCGTTCCTTTGTGTAGATCCAGGACTCTTTTAGGTCTCAATTTTCATTAACTTAAATAGTTTCTTTTAGTAGTTCTTGTAGTTCAATTTTTCTGACAACAATTTTTCTCAGCTTTTGTTTATCTAAACATGTCTTTATTACATATTTTTAAAACATTTTAACTGAATATAGAATTCTGTCTTTTCATTGTTTACTTTAGTTCAGAACTTTAAAGATATCTTTTTTCTTTTTTGTAATTTCAGAATATTACAGAGTACAAATATTTCAGTTACATGGATTGCTTTTGTAATGCTTGAGTCAAAGTTATAAGTGCGCCCACCACCCAGACAGTGTACATTGTTATCTGTTAAGTATGATTTCACCCATCCCCTCATCCCTCCTCCTCCCTGCATGATTTTCATTGAGTTTTACTTCCTTCGGTGCACGTTAGTGCTGATCGTTAGCTCCAGTAACATATGAAAAAATGTTCAACGTCACTAATCATTACAGAAATGTAAATCAAAACCACAATGAGATATTACCTAACCCCAGTGAGAATGGCTTTTATCAAAATGTCCCAAAACAATATACGCTGGTGTGGATGTGGAGAGAAAGGAACACTTATATACTGTTGATGGGACTGCAAACTAGTGCAACCCCTATGGAAATAGTATGGAGATTCCTCAAACAACTAAAAGTAGACATACCATTTGATCTAGCAACTCCATTATTGGGTATTTACCCAAAGGAAAAGAAAAAGTCACTTTATCAAGAAGACACTTGCATTCAAATGTTTATTGCAGCACAATTCACAATTGCAAAGATGTGTAATCAACGAAAGTGCCCATCAATTCAGGAGTAGATTAATAAAATGTGGTATATATGCCACAGAGTACTACTAAGCCATTAAAAATGAATTAATACCTTTTGTAACAATCGGGATGGAACTGGAGACCATCCTCCTAAGTGAAGTATCGCAAGAATGTAAAATAAAGATATCTTTCATTGGCTTCTGGGTCTCATTTATTTTCCTAGTAGACATCAACTGATATTCTTTTAATTTTTCCCTGCTACTAAATGGATATTTTTTTCGTATGTTGCTTTTTAATTTTCTTATTTGAATGGTTTTTACCAGCTTTATGCTAAAAAAGTTAGAAATTGAAAAGAAATACAACAATCTGGGGATTTTTTAGGAGATAAAACAAGCATAATTTGATCACTGTAGAAGGTGTGTTTGTGTGTGTGTGTGTGTGTGTATAAGGATTAAAAAGAGAAATCAAGAATGCATTGATTTTTTTTTCTTGTGTAAAGAAGATTAAAGTGACAATTACTAGAATTAGAAACATAAGATCATTTTTATACTGATGAAAAGGGGAAATAACAATCTATTTACTATAAAAAATCTTGAGGTGGAGGCAAAACTTATTCACATGTGAACTGACTCAATCTCTAGTTTATAGTATAAATGAATAATATACCATGACTCAATAGTCAATCATATTATGAGCCTGGCTTGTGTTCCATCTCGTATGAATTTGCAATGGATTTTGTTATTACATTTAAACCTTATTCCTTACTAGAAAATTTGCTGAGCTGAATTTAATGTTAACAAATTACTGAAATTGTTTCTTTTAGTGAATGAGTGTTAGAGAAAGCAAATGTGAAAGGTTTTGGTGTCGAGTACAGCAGGTAATTTGATGCCAAATTTATAGGGCAAAACCATTTTTATACATTACCTAAAAAAGCACACAAAGAAAATGAAAAATGTAAGTTTTACCTTCCATTACTTTTACTATATCATGTAGGCTTTATTTTAGAAAACCTATTTCTTCTCAAGAATGGAACATGTTTTATTTAAAAATATGTATATATATGGGTTTTTATAGTTGTAATGAAATAAAATTTCAACACAAGTATTCTGAAACGTTTAGTAATATCTATAATTATATAGGGCTATATGCCAATTAAGAATAAATATTTAAAGTAGTTGGGGAGCGGAATTAGGGGTCTCAATAGGGGAAAGGAATTCCTCAAAAATTAATTCATGTGATTAACTGTACACCTTGGTAAATTCACTGAAAAAGCTTTTTTTTTTGTACCATTTTTCATTCTACTTCTCAGGGACCCACATTAAAAATTTCCACTGTCTCCCATGTAGGAAATGGAGTTGCCCATGGGGAAGCAGCTCAAGTACAGATCAAGGCTTCACATGAGACAGTTTGGACGCATATCTTGTTAATGGTCACGGTAAAGATGCTCACTGGGAAATGCAGACGTACAAAAAGCTAGTGGAAATTTAAGGCAGCATTGGTATCTAGGCCATAGATACTGTACTGATCCATTTTGTGTTGCTGTAAAAGAATACCTGTGACTAGGTAATTTATAAAGAAAAGAGGCTTGTTTAGCTCATGATTCTGCATGCTGGGAAGTTTAAGAGCATAGTGGCATCCGGCTGGCTTCTGGTGAGGACCACATGCTGATTCAAAACATGGCAAAGAAACAGAGCAGGGACTGGTCCTGTGCAAAGAGACCACATGGCAAGACAGAGTCTAGGAAGCTGAACTCACTGTGGTAACAATCTGTTCTCCAGCGGTAACTAATCCAGTACCTGCAGAGCAAGAATGCACTCACTTCCATGGGAGGGTGTTAGTCTATTCATAAGGGATCTGTCCCCATGACCCAAACACCTCCCCCTAAGCCCCATCTCCCAACCCACCATATTGGTGGTCAAATGTCAACATGAGCTTCAGAGGGGACAAACTCAAATCATAGCAGATACCAGTGATACTTTAACACAGACCTGTTGAAATGTACTGTTGCAATCCTTGTGTTTTCTATTTTTTAATAGCTTTAAAAATAAACAAAGAAATAGGTTTATTGAGAGAGAAGTCACACACCATAAATTTCCCATTTCAAATGTATAGTTCTACGGTTTTCAGTATTTCCAAAGAAATTTGCAACTGTCAATCACAACTTAAGCTTAAAATATTTTCACCACTACCCTCTCCAAAAACTCATAACTATTAGCAGTCATGCCCATTGCCCTCTCCCACCCCCTAACTCCCAGCCATAAACAACCAATAATCTACTCTCTGTCTTTACAAATTTGCCTATCTCTCCGTTTCATATTAATGGAATCATGCAATATGTAGTCTTTTGCATCTGGCTTCCTTCATGTAGCATAATGCTGCCATTTTCATCCATGTTGTAGCATGTATCAGTACTTCATTCCTTTTTATTGGGGAATAGTGTTCCATTGGAAGAATGTATGGTCATGCATCACTTGATGGTGAGGAGACATTCTGAGAACTGCATCCCTAGGCAATTTCATCATTGTGTGAATATCGTAGATAGCATTTACACACCTATTACACACCTAGGCTATGTGATATACCCTGGGGCTCCTAGGGTACAAACCTTTACAGCATGTTATTATACTGAACACTATAGACAATTGTAACACAATGGTAAGTATTTGTGTATCTAAACAGAAAAGGTACAGTAAAAACAAAGTATAAAAGATTAAAAAAAAAACTGTATACCTGTATAGGGCACCTACCATGAATGGAACTTGCGGAACTGGAAGTTGCTCTGGGTGAGTCAGTGAGTGAGTGGTGAGTGAATGTGAAGTTCTAGGACATTACTGTACACTACTGTAGACTTACAAACACTGTACACTTAGATTACACTCACTTTATTAAAAAACTAAAGTAATTGGGCTATGATGATATTACGATAGCTTGACATCACTAAGTGATAGGAATTTCGCAGCTCCTTATAAAACCACCATTGTATAGTTGGTCTTTCCTTGGCCTAAACATCATTATTTGGTTCATGATTGTACTGCATTTGTTTATCTGTTCATCAGTTGATGGATATTTGGGTTGTTTCCATTTCTCGGCTGTGAATAATAATAACACTGTTATTAATATTCATGTGGATTTTATGTGGCCATATATTTTCACTTCTATTGGATGTATACACGGGGGTCATATAGTAACTCCATTAGCACATATTGCAAACAAGGTATGTGTGTGTGTGTTTGTGTGTGCATGCACCATGAAGAGTTTGTGTGTGTACGATGGGAAGGGTGATAGGCTTATTGTTTTATGAGATGAAAGAAATGGAAGAGAAATGATTGAACACAGATTACCCATAAATATATTCTTATATTTTAACATCAATGTGTTCATTTTATGTTTTGCATTTAAAACAGACATATAGACATTGTATTAACAGTCTGTGATATTTAAAACATATGAAGTTGAAAACACAATCCTTTACTTTGTCACCTAAATAATATTCCAACTCTAAATTTCACTTATTGCTTATTCTAATAAAAATAACAACTTCGTGACGTTGAAGTCTTACTCGCTCTCTTATATGTGCTTTCATTATCAATCAACAATAATGTCACTGCTTTCTTTAGCCAACACAATCCATTCTCACTCACATGCTTCAGTGTGCTTAGAATAACCACCCTGCCAATTGACTATGTGGAAGGAACTAGAATAACATCAGACTCTACTGGCTGCAGATCCCACATAATGCAGCAAAGCTTGAGGGAGGGAGAACACACCTCAGAGTTTGTCCATCACTGGTTGCCAAACTTCACTGAAAGTATATTGTCTACCGAGAATGCTGAGAACAAGGTACACCTGGAGAATGGGAAGTGGTTTAATTATGGGTGAGGAGTTAGTAAGGTAGGATAATATGTCAATAAATTTAGTACATAGGAAAACAGATATATTAAAGTATATACCTGTGCCATTCAATTTGAATTTCCATCCACAATAGCCAGGTTTTTTAATTATAAGGTTTTTTTAAAAATCCTTCATCTCTTAGCTGAAAATGAAAAATTGAGTAACTGATTTTTTTACAACTAGCTGTATGTTGTTTACTTGTGCTTTTTTCTCCTTCTTTAAAAGAAAATTTTAACTGTACAATACAGTATTGTTGCCTACAGGTATAATACCATAGAGAAAAATCTCTAGAATTTATTTATCTTATATAATTTTATACCCATTGAATAGCAACTCCTATTTCTCCCTCCCCCCACCCTTTGATAACCACCAACATACTCTCTGTTTCTATGAGTTTGACTACTTTAGGTACTTCACATAAGTGGAATCATGCAGTATTTGTCCTTTTGTGAGTAGCTTATTTCACTTAGCATAATGCCCTCCTGGCTCATCAATGTTATTGCAAATGGCAGATTTCCTCCTTTTTAACAGCTAAATAATATTCCATTGTAGGTATATGCTACATTTTCTTTATCCATTTATCTGTCAATGGGCACTTGGTTTGTTTCCATATTTTAGCTAATGTGAATAATGCTGCCATGAACATCAGAGAGAAAGTATCTCTTTGAGATCCTAATTTCCTTTCTTTTAGATATATACACCCCTTTCTGATGAAACACTAAAAAAACTGGGTATAGAGGGAATTTAACATGATAAAACTCATATGTGATAGACCCATAACTAGTATCATACCAAATAGGAAAGACTGATAACCTTTTCTCTAAGATCTAGAACAAGAAAAGAATGCCCACTTTCACCACTCTTGCTCAACATAGTACTGGAAGTTCTAGCTAAAGCAATCAGACAAGAGAATGAAATAAAGGGCACCAAATTTAAAATGAAGAAGTCAAATTATGCTTGTTTGCAGACAATATGATATTATATTTAGAGAAACCTAAAGACGCCACCAAAAAACCTATTAGAACTAGTAAACAAATTGAGTAAAGTTCCAGGATACAAAATCAACATATAAAAATCAGTAGCATTTCTTTATGGCAACAGCAAACAATCTGGAAAAGAAACTAAGAAAGTAATCCCATTCACAACAGCTCTAAATAAAATAAAATACCTAGGAATAAATTTAACCAAAGAAATGAAAGATCTCTACAATGAAAATTATAAAATATTAATGAAAGAAATTTAAGAGGACACACAAAAATTGAAAGATATTACATGGACAGCAAGACTCAATATTATTAGTGTCCATATTATCCACAGCAATCTATAGATTCAGTGTAATTCCCATCAAAATACCAAGGACATTCTTCACAAAAATATAAAAATCCTAAAATGGATTCATTCATTCATATGGAACCACAAAAGACCCTGAATAGCCAAACCCATCCTGAGCAAATAAACAAACAAAAACAAAAACAAAACAAAACAAAAACCCTGGAGGAATCACATTACTTAACTTTAAGCTATGTTACAGAGCTGTAGTAACCAAAGCAGCATGGTGATGGCATAAAAACAGACATGTAGACCAATGGAGCAGAATAGAAAACCTAGAAATAAATTCACACATTTATAGTGAACTCATTTTCAATAAAGGTGCCAAGAAGATACATTGGGAAAGGACAGTCTCTTTAATAAAAGGTGCTGGGAAAACTGGATACCCATATGCAGAAGAATGAAATTAGACCCCTATTTCTCACCACACAGAAAAAAACAAATAAAGCTGAACTAAAGACTCAAGCCTAAGACCCAAAATTATGAATCTACTAAAAGAAAACATTGAGGAAATGCCCAGGACATTGGTCTGGGCAATGATATTTTTTTTGAGTAAGAAATATCTCAAACGCACTGGCAACCAAAGCAAAATTAGAACCCTGGTGCATTGCTGGTGGGAATGTAAATTAGTGCAACCACTATGGAGGACTGTATGGAGGTTCTTTAAAAAACTAAAAATGGGACCACATATGACCCAGCAATCCTACTGCTGAGTATATATCCAAAGGAGGGGAATTCAGTATATCAAAAATATCTGCACTCCCATGTTTACTGCAGTACTATTCACAATAGCCAAGATAAGGAATTATCTTAAGTGTCCATCAATGGATGAATGGATATAGAACCTGTGTTACATATACACAGCAGAATTATTCAGCCATAAAAAAGAATAAAATCCTGCCATTTGCAATAACATGGATGGAACTGGAAAACATTATGCTAAATGAAATAAGCCAAGCACAGAAAGACAAATCTCACATGTTCTCACTCACATGTAGGAGCTAAATATTAAAAGAATTGATCCGATGGAGACAGAGAGTAGAATGATGGTTACCAGAGGCAGAAAAGGGTATCAGGGGCTGGGGATAAAGTGGGAATTGTTAGTGTGTGCAAAAGTATAGTTAGATAGATAGAATGGACAGCATTTAATAGCACAACATGGTGACTATAATCAACAAGTTATAGGATACTTTAAAATAACTAAAAGAGTGATACTGGAATGTTCCTAACTGGGTTCTTTCATTCCTGGGGCACAGTCTATTTTCCAACAAAGGCCGTGCTAATGTATTATCCCATCCCACGTCTCTTCTTGCAGTGGGACTGACATTCATCTCATAGAAAAGGGAGTCTATGTTTCTTCCTGCTGAAACTGTTCAGATCTTCTGATTCCCCACACTAATGGAGTACATCAGAAATGAAGCTAGCTAGCTTCTGAGGCACGGTCATTCACAGAGCACAGTTTCTTCCTGACTATCTTTTGTGCTCTCACTCTCATTCTGTCAGAGAACCAGCCACCATAGCATGAGGAAGTGCAGTGTACACGGAGACACCACATGGAGATGTCCCAGCTGACAGTGGGACAGCTAAGGTTTCAGGAGACAGCTGGTGTCAAACTCAGCCCCACAGGTGAGTAAGCCTCAATTTCTCTATTGCCACCTTTCACATCTTCCACTGAAGATCCAAATGTGGGGCAGATGAGCTGTCCTTGCTGTTCCCTGTTCAAATCCTCACCTGCAGAAACTATGACAGACCAAAAATGTTATTAACATTATAAGCCCAAAATGTTGTGACCATAGGTTACACAAAATAAGATAACTAATACAACTTATTTTATTTTCTTAAGTGGTAGAACTTTTAAACAGACACTCCCCTCCGAACACGGTTGCTACTTAACAAATGTTGACTGACTTGAACTAAAGAAATGTTTATATAACAGGCATAGACTAGAGTGTACACCACCCATCATCATCAAACCGAACTCTTGGATGATGATTATTATAATGAAGATAGCAACAGTTCTGATAGTGGGACAGAAAGTGTGGAGGAAAGTAAACATAAGTGCGATATAAGAAGAGAGCTAAAGTCATAATATAAATATTTTATGTGTGTTGTTAAATGTCAGTGAAAACACATTTTATAAAAGTCAGGTTATTATTTTGTTAAATTGCTATTGATGTAAAATAATACTTTAATACAATGCTTAATATCCTCTGTTTACTTGCCATCCTCACTGAGCCTCAGCCAGACCAATCTAGCAACCAGGAATGACAGGTGACCTAAGGTGCGACCAGAGGGTCTACATTGCGGCAAAGAAGGCACAAGAACAGGCCCATGTCCACGGGATGAACTAGTTTTATCACATTCCGCACCACCCAGAAGTGGCTGGTGGGACAGAGTAGTGAAACGGCGAGCCAGAGGCACAGTTGGAGTGCCAGCTCAGCGCTGATATGCCCCAAGGACGGGTGCTATTTTCCCAGGATCTAGCATAAAGTTCGAGTCAAAGGCCTTGATTCATATTGCTGCATCCTTGGGAAGGATACGTGGGCTCCGGAATCAAGGGTAAAAATAAATAGCAGCTTCGTCGCTGTTTTTTTTTATTTGTGTTTTTGAATTTGTGCTTTCTGTCCCCATAACACTGGCCTCTTGCAGGTTTAGGGATCCTGGTCTCCAAAAGGGGACATTTCCAACAGGGGACACAGCATGTTGCCACTGTCCCCAGTTCCTCTGGCCAGGAAGAGACGTATATTAGTTTCCTAAGGCAGCCATAATGAATTACCACGAACTGGGTAGTTTTAAACAATGGAAATTTAGTCTCCAACAGTTCTGGATTCCAGAAGTCTGAAATAAACTTACTGGCCATACCTTGCTCCCTCTGAAGGCTCTAAGGAAGAATCTTTCCTTTTCCCTTCCCAGTTTCTGATGGCTCCACTTGATCCTTGGTTCCAACTACATCCCTCCAATTTCTGCCTCCATTTCCCATGGCCTTCATCCTTGCACACGTCTGTGTGTTAGCCTTTCTTATAAGGACACCAATCATTGGATTTAGGGCTCACCTTAATCCAGTATGACCTTGTCTTAACTTCCTTACTTATGTCTGCACAGACCCTATTTCCAAATAAGGTCACTTTCTGAGGCTCCAGGCAGACAAGAATTTTAGGGGTATGATGGATAATTTTGTGTGTCAGTTTGACTGGTTATGGTGTACCCAGATTAAACATTATTTCCAGGGGTGTGTGTGAGAATGTTTTCTGTCCTCAGACTGGGTTTACACCATCAGCTGTCCTGGTTCTCAGTCTTTCAGACTCAGACCGAATGACACCACCAGCTTTCCTGAGTCTCCAGCTTGCAGATGGGAGATTGTGGAACATCTCCATCTCCATAATGATAAAAGCCAATAACTCATAATAAATCATACATTATATATGTGTGTATATACACGTGTGTGTGTGTGTGTGTGTATCTCCTATTGCTCCTGTTTTTCTGGAGAACCCTGAATAATATGAGGAGGGAGATACTACTAAACCCACTACAAAGAGGAAGAGCCACAGTCCTATTGGTAGTAATTGATTTTGTCCATTAGGGGGGCTAGGGTATGTGTTATATGGTGATGGTAGAGAGAAACATAATAAAATTTAAGAAATCCCTAAATACATAAGCTATAATTTTATTAATATATTGTCAATATTGGTATTTTCCCAGATATATTTAAATCTGTGTTTTTTTCTATTCATGTATAATTTACCTACACTAAAATTCATTTGGGGATATAGGTCTATGAGTTTTGAGAAATTCACTGGAAAATTTTGTTTGCTCAAAGGAAAATAAAACTTCCAGGATTATATAAAAGAAGCATGACTTTGTACTTCTAAATCATCTTGGTAACCCATATGGTGTTTACTATGATGGCACATAATATTTCAAGGCAGGAAGCTCATATTTCATATTGGCAAAGGCTGCAAAACCATTCCCCAAATCACAGAGACTTGGTATTAAAAGCTGCATCCACACAGGGGGTCAGGCTTCCCAACAGTAATTCTACCAAGATAAAAGATAGCATCACAAGTCCTTCCTTATACTTTAACACAACTATGAGTCTGGATGCCATAAATATACTCCCCTTTGCTCACAAATAGTTGTGTTGTCACCAAGTTGCCTGCCCCCATTCAGGGAAACCTACCTTCAAAATAACGTGACTATGCTCTGACACTGGTCATATTTTAGGGACGTGCTCGTAGGCCGCACAGGAACTGCTTCCCAACTTGGCCTTTAAATAAACCCTTCCAGTGCAAAGCATTGGAACCAATTTCCCTGCAAGTTAGTCTTATGAGCAGTTACTCTCTCAAGCCATCTAATACGACTCGGCAGCAGTGTTACCTGCTCCATGGTTATTCACGGGGCAGGATGTGACTAAGGTTTGAAGAGTGAGGTTTCTTTTAAAACGAATTTGTAGAAAACACTGTGAGAAGAGTTAGGGATCACTAGAGAACGCAAAGGCTGGATTTTGCTCTTCCCACTCTGAAAAATCCAGAATTTTATTTTTCAAGTCTAAAAGAGAAAGAAATGCCAAAGCAAATACAAGGTCAAGTTTCAAAGTCCTACTCACCAAAAAGTTGATAATCTACTGCCCATGTGCCAATGAATGGACTTCCGTACTCCTAACACTCAAGGCTGCACACAAATTCCTTCTTACTTTCACTTGACCAGTAAAGGTAGGGACTTCATTATATTCAGGGACTTTTCAAGATGCCGGGACCACAAACACAAGTATGTGGAGCATTTTGCTAAAAATCTTAAATGTAAAAACTCAAGTTAGTATCATTAAATGTTAAAATGCAGGACTTTTCTGAAGACATCAGGAAACATTTTGCCAAAAGAAAATAAAATGGAGTTTCTGCACTTGATCTTAGCCAAAAGGCTGAGAAATGATAGAAAATAGAACTTCTGAAAGAAGTTTAGGCAACCAAATAAAGTAGAAGAAAGAATGAGTTTAGGGAGAGCATTCTATATAGAGAAATTATTTTAAAAGGACACCAAAAGTTGTGATCTAATGTACAATCTGACAGAAAAATCTTGTACAGAATGTCATAATTCATGGTAAAATTTTAGAAATATTACAGTCAAGCCCACTATCACTGCTTTTTTCCAATATTGCGATGGAATTACTATTCTGAGCAATGAGATTTAAAAATAGTAATAATAAACAAAATGTATAAGATTTCAAAAAGGAAGGTGCCAACCAGTGCTTATTTGCTAACAATACAATTGTTACTTAAATGTCTACTTAGAAAGTCCAAATGAAAAATCCACAACCAACTATTAGAACTAATTAAAGAATTTAGCAAAGTTGCCATTTTATGCTGCTAACATGTGACTCATGGTTGTTGGTAATATTCCTTCTTCTAACTCTAATCCTTTCTCAATTCACTATTTTTGCTTCTCACCAAATAATCTGGTAGCTAAAGCTCAATTTCCAGCATAGATTTCATTTTGGATATCACCATCACTACAACTTTCTCAGGAAAACATCTGTAGGATTTATGAACCCATTTTTCTGTTCTATAAAAGTAAAATCATCATGCCTCAACTTGTAAAGTTATGAATGCCATTTACTTGGTCTTCTCAGCAGTTTCTACCTTGTCTTTTGTACCAGATCAACGTCCCTAATGGTGTCCTCGCTAGTGACCATTCTGTAAATTCTGCATTTCACAGAAGGGAAGGAAACACCCTGGGTCAAGATTCAGCTTGACAGAACTGAGAGTGGTCTCCACGCCTCTTTGGTCAGCACTGTGTCACTCCCAGTAGGAATACTAATCACAAGGTTTATCAGAATGTTCAAATCAGGTGAATGAAAGGCGGGGCTTAAGAATAATCAATATGGGAATGTTCCAAATTAAAAAAAAAAAAAAACAGCCTCAGTGTCCCTCATCCAGCCATGTCCTGCCCTGTTTCAAGAGTCCCAAACTCCCTGGCTCTTTCTTTAGGGTCAGTGTCCAACAAGATAGACAACGTAATTTGATTTGTGTACAATATACTCTCATACATATTGTATTAGTTTGCTAGGGCTGCCATAATGAAGTACCACAGACTGTGTGGTTTAAATAACAGACATTTATATTCTGGAGGGTAGAAGTCTGACACCAAGGGTTGGTTTCTTCTGAGGCCTCTCTCCCTGGCTTGTAGATGGCTGCCTTTTTTGTGTGTCTTCACATGGTCTTTACTCTGTGTGGCTATGTCCTAACCTACTCTTCTTATAAAAACACCAGTCATATTGGAGTAGGGTCCCACTTTAGAGAACTCATTTTAACTGTCATTACCACTTTCTTATCTCCAAAAATGGTCACAGTCAGAGGTACTGAGGGTTAGGACTTCAATGTATGAATTTGGAGAGGGGCACAAAATTCAGCTCATAACATACACCAAACAAGCGTCCCCCAAAAGTCGTGCACTGTGCATGAATTTGTCATATATTGTCATCATATTGACTGATTCCTACATAGGCTGCTGCTACATGCTTCACTTCCCAGTCTGCTGGCTGTGTTCCAGTATATTTCACTTGTGATTTCTGAAAAAGAACTAACAGTGATTATGTATCTTACTAACCCCAAACCTGTGGCCAAAATACAATTAGTAGATTATAAACTACATTCTCCAGGACCATTCATGACTGCCCATCTAGATTAGTTAAAATGGGTATATCTTCAAGTTTCAAAGTTTGATACTTTGGAGACTTTTTAATTCAGATGAATCACTGCAGAATTTATTATTTACTTATCCTGACAGGAAATACAAGCTCTCTGGATCAGAAAACAAATCAGTCCTAGTGTTTGTTCCCCATTCCCCAATTCCTCCAGGGGTAAGGCAATGATTGTCTGATATCACCTGCACATGCAGGAGCAGAGAAAAACCACAAAGTTATGAAAGTTAGACCACATATAGGGAAGCTATCTCATCTGTCCTTCTTATTCGAGGGGAGAGGGAGAGAGAGAGAGAGAGAGAGAGGGAGGGAGGGAGAGGGAGAGAGAGAGGGAGAAAGGAAGAGAGAAAAATAGAGACAGAGAAAATATAGCTTTGGAATATAAACAAATCATCTCTAGAGAGAGGAGAAAGTCTCTAATCTGGACTATAAACTCGTGGCTCCAGGGTACTTAAGAAAGGGGTTTGTTATGCTAAAAAGGAAGCAAATGGCCCTGGGGCAACATCTAATTTCTAACTTCCAAGGTATTGTTTGTCATTCCACTGGTCTTTTTTTTTTTTTTTTTTTTTATTGGGGGAAAACTACAAAGCATTTACAGTGCAATGTTTACAGTCACAATTTGTAGTGAGCTGATTTCCCAAAATATATTACCACTCAAGTTGACTTATCTTGTTACATTCAAAAATCTACTCTGT